>JAJOZX010000284.1:1397500-1400000 GCA_023014485.1 Bathynomus jamesi
GGCTTCTTCAAAACTGGCTTCTTCAAAACTGGCTTCAAAACTGGCTTCTTCAAAACTGGCTTCTTCAAAACTGGCTTCTGTAATCTCTGGGGCGGTTGTCCCTCTTGGCGCAACCTTCTGACTTGACCTCTTGTCAAGTATTTCTATAAATCTCTGGGGGCGGTTGTCCATCTTGGCGCAACCTTCTGACTTGACCTCTTGCCAAGTATTTCTATAAGTCTCTGGGGGCGGTTGTCCATCTTGGCGCAACCTTCTGACTTGACCTCTTGTCAAGTATTTCTATAAATCTCTGGGAGCGGTTGTCCATCTTGGCGCAACCTTCTGACTTGACCTCTTGTCAAGTATTTCTATAAATCTCTGGGGGGTTGTCCTCTTGGCGCAACCTTCTGACTTGACTCTGTCAAGTATTTATAAATCTCTGGGGTTTGGTTATCCCTTTTGGATGCAACCAACTGAAAACTGATTTGCAACTTATTTGCAAATAAAACTGACTCGAAACTACTTCGAGTATCTTTACAAATCTCTGGGGTTTGGTTGTCCCTCTTGGCGCAACCTTCTGACAACTGATTTGCAACTTATTTGCAAATAAAACTGACTTGCAACTACTTCAACGAAAACTGACTTCAAAACTGACTTCAACTTATTTGCAACGAAAACTGACTTCAAAACTGACTTGCAACTTATTTGCAACGAAAACTGACTTCAAAACTGACTTGCAACTTATTTGCAACGAAAACTGACTTCAAAATCTCTCTAAATCTATAAACTCTCTGTAAACTCTCTCTCTCTTAATTTGCAAGTCAATTGAATTCAGTAATTGAAAAAAATTTGCAAACAAAAATATAAAAATGTAAAAACATTTTCACTCTGGTATTATTATGTTTGGTACATAAAATAAAATTATTCTATACTGAATATAACAGTGAAATAACTGAAATTAACTCTCTTTTGAAATTAACTCTCTTTTGAAATTAACTCTTTTGAAATTAACTCTCTTTTGAAATTAACTCTCTTTTGAAATTAACTCTCTTTTGAAATTAACTCTCTTTTGAAATTAACTCTCTTTTGAAATTAACTCTCTTTTGAAATTAATCTCTTTTGAAATTAACTCTCTTTTGAAATTAACTCTCTTTTGAAATTAACTCTCTTTTGAAATTAACTCTCTTTTACAATTAACTCTCTTTTACAATTAACTCTCTGTTACAATTAACTCTCTGTTACACTAAGAAAAATGTATCACTAGTGTCTGAAGTGTTCACTGTGTTTCTTGTAAATTCTGACTTAATACTCATTATTAACTGTTAATAATACTAACTTTTCAAGTGTTTATAAATTACTTAAGAAAACAAAATGTACTTAACAAAATTTTCTATGGGGAAATCCTTAGAGACGTGTCCTGAAGACGTGTCTTGCTGGCAAAGGTGGGCAGTTGCGCCGCAACATTTTTGGTTGCGCTTGCGCTTGCGGCGCAACTTTTTGAAAAGGGTTGCGCTTGCGCGTGCGGCGCAACTATTTCAGCAGAGTTGCGGTTGCGGCTGCGGCGCTACAAAAATCGTTGCGCGTGCCCACCACTGCTTGCTGGCCACTTGTTCCTGGATGAAAACTAGGCGTGAAGAACTTGGAGTCGTGACGCACCGGTTCAAGGGTGGATGTTACGAACTAGAAGTCGTGACACGCCGGTCAACTGGTTTTATCCTGATGCAGGGTAATTTCTATCTTGGCCAAAGAGTGGCCTCTTCTTAAAATAATCTTCTTCTTAAAGTAATCTTCTTAAAGTAATCTTCTTAAAGTAATCTTTTTATCCTGGTATAGGGTCTTCTTATCCTGGTAAAGGGGTCGCCAGCTGTTAACCCCTCCGTCTATGGCCCTGGGTTGGTTCGGATCGACGGGGGTTCTAGTTACGGAGGCAAGCAACGGATATTTCTTCTATATACTTTTCTTCTATAACTTTCTAATTCTTTTCTCTCGCTTTATGGGGTCGGCACTCTGTTAATTCTTTTCTTTCAATAATACTCTGATACTTCTACTTTCTTGACTAAATTCCTCTGAAGATAGCCCAACTCGAGGGGGAAAATAAAAAAGTTTCTCTTACTGTAATTTTCTTCTTAAAAATTTACAGGTAGTGGTCTGAATTTTACAGGGTAGAGGTTCGACCTCTTTCGACCATAGCTCAGGCCGGAATCTAAAAATATTAAGGAGGCAAGGGGCCTCTGCCCCCTCCCCGCAGCGAGGCTGCTAACAAGGGGAGTCTCTTAGCAGTGACCAAAGCAGAGAGCCGTAATGAAGTGTCCTTCATTTTACAAATACATGTATAAAATATGCCTGAATGTTGGGGGATGGCAGTTGGAGGTTAAGTTTCCCCCCTTTTAAACACGATCAGGTGTTTGAAAGTTTCCAAATAAAAAAAAAAAAAAAAAAAAAAAAAAAAAAACATCTTATTTTTTTTTGCCACGTCTTCATTTCTGAAGGCGATATCATTTCACGACTGAGTACATTTTTG
>JAJOZX010000284.1:1405000-1407500 GCA_023014485.1 Bathynomus jamesi
TGTTATATGAAAATACTACATTAATATCCAAAAGTTTAAGTACATTAGCAATGCCTAAAAACCGGGAAAAATGGAAGTACTAAATATTTTTTGACAAAGTACGAGTGTTAATATTGACACGATAGAAAGTTCGTTTTGCCTTGTTGAGACAAGATTCCATAAACGCAGATGGATAACACAAATCACTTCCAATACCGTTGATTTTTCCAATTCGGCATCGATGTATTCCGGACTGGCGATCCTAAGGGCGCGGAGAAACTTGATGAAAATATGGCCTTCTTAATGGGGGTATCATGTCCCGAGTAAAAGTGTACGTAGGACAAATTGTTTGTCGTTTTCCGATAAATACTAAACTTAAAACCTGGCTTTCCTATGTACACGCACATCCAAAAATGGGATTGAATTGTCTTGCTCAACTTCTAAGTAAACTTAATGGAGGGGACTTGATCATTTAACTGAAGGAGGAAGCTATCCAGGTCACGATTCATGGGCCAGATACACAAAATATCGTCGACGTACCGCAACCAAGGGATGCCAACCCCCAGGATTCTCGGAATATAGGTAATTTCGAAAAACTCCATATAAATATTGGAGAGGAGGGGCGATAAGGGGTTTGCCCATAGCCATCCCAAAAACTTGTTGATAATACTCGTTTATTGAAAGTGAATTTACAGTCTTTGATGCAAAGCTTAATGAGTTCCAAAACAATGTGTGAAGGTAGTGGCAGTCATACTTATGTAATTCTTGGAGAGAAAGTCAAGCATATCGTCAATCGCACTTTTGTAAACAATGAACAAACATCAAAACTAATCAATTTATCGTTAGTTTCAGTACGTACATTATTCAATTTTTCCGTAAGATCCATGGAATTTTTTACATGTGAATCAGAGATAGTTCCGAGAATGGGGGACAAGACTTTGACAAGCCATTTGGAGAGTTTATAAGTAATAGAGCCCACCGAGCTGATTCACATGTAAAAAATTCCATGGATCTTACGGAAAAATTGAATAATGTACGTACTGAAACTAACGATAAATTGATTAGTTTTGATGTTTGTTCATTGTTTACAAAGTGCCGATGACGATATGCTTGACTTTCTCTCCCAAGAATTACATAAGTATGACCTGCCCTACCTTCACACATTGTTTTGGAACTCATTAAGCTTTGCATCAAAGACTGTAAATTCACTTTCAATAACGAGTATTATCAACAAGTTTTTGGGATGGCTATGGGCAACCCCTTATCGCCCCTCCTCTCCAATATTTATATGGAGTTTTTCGAAATTACCTATATTCCGAGAATCCTGGGGGTTGGCATCCCTTGGTGCGGTACGTCGACGATATTTTGTGTATCTGGCCCATGAATCGTGACCTGGATAGCTTCCTCCTTCAGTTAAATGATCAAGTCCCTCCATTAAGTTTACTTTAGAAGTTGAGCAAGACAATTCAATCCCATTTTTGGATGTGCGTGTACATAGGGAAAGCCCAGGTTTTAAGTTTAGTATTTATCGGAAACGACAAACAATTTGTCCTACGTACACTTTTACTCGGGACATGATACCCCCATTAAGAAGGCCATATTTTCATCAATGTTTCTCCGCGCCCTTAGGATCGCCAGTCCGGAATACATCGATGCCGAATTGGAAAAAATCAACGGTATTGGAAGTGATTTGTGTTATCCATCTGCGTTTATGGAATCTTGTCTCAACAAGGCAAAACGAACTTTCTATCGTGTCAATATTAACACTCGTACTTTGTCAAAAAATATTTTAGTACTTCCATTTTTCCCGGGCTTTTTAGGCATTGCTAATGTACTTAAACTTTTGGATATTAATGTAGTATTTTCAGTGGTGGGCACCGTTAACCAAAAAGTTAACTTCGTTAACCGCTAATCCGTTAACCAAAAAGTTAACTTCGTTAACCGTTAATCCGTTAATTCGTTAAACATGTAACGGAAGTTACCGATAAACCGTTAACGTTAACTTTTATTATAAAAAAAATGAAAAACACAATATATATATTATTTAATTTTCCCTCTTCTTCTCGTTCTCCATTTTGTCCATGAGATGCATGTTGCCCTTCATGAAAATTAGCATATCAAGTTTTCATCAGACAGGGATGATCTCTTGGCCCTCAGGATGTCCTTGCCCATAGAGAACAAACGCTCACTGCAGCACTGGAGGGGATGGCTGTGTTGAACTTGATGAACAAGTCCACCAACACTTGCTCACCCAAGAAGGCAGCATCTGTCAGCAAGTCCTTGGAGTTGGTCTCCAGCCAGGTCTTGACCAAGTTCTGGGCCTTGCCCTTGAGTGACCTGTGGCTTCTGCTGCTCTCTTTTGTCTGGATGACAGCACTGAAGAAGTCATCCTCTCCTCCTCCTCCTCGTTGTTGTTGCTGCCTCCACTGTTGCTGCCCACTTCGTTGGACTGCTGCTTCATGGCTTCCTCGACTGTACCCTCCATGTTTTTCCTCACCCTGGCGACCTTGGTGTTGTCATA
>JAJOZX010000284.1:1417500-1422500 GCA_023014485.1 Bathynomus jamesi
TGTGTATATGTATGTATGTGTGTATATGTATATGTATGTATATACAGTATGTGTATATATATATATATATATATATATATATATATATTATATATATATATATATAATATGTATGTATATATGTGTATGTACCTTACCTTACAACCTTACAAAGGTTCCGCGCGATGATTTCTCATTTCGCGAAGTCAAGCTTGTATGTGTATATATATACAGGGTGCCCGAGAATTATCTGTACAATTTTTGGCTGTTATTAAAAGTCAACCATGAAGTGTAGAAATTCCAGTGTTGTCCCATTTTACAGAGAATCTCATTAAGTTTTTCTGATACCAAGTTTGTGACAAGTTTTTTAGAAATTCCAGTGTGTCCGAACATTATCTGTACTATTTCATCTTTTAATAAAATTCTTGATAACACACGTAAAATTCTTAAACAAGATTATTTAGAATCTGTATTTTCAAAAGTTTCTTTTTTAAAGTAACGTTTTGTTACAGACATTCGATATGTGCACCATTAGTGATTCGCAAAACATCCAATCGATACTCCAAATGTTGCCATGTACGCTGCAGCATATCCACATCAATTCGCTCATAGCAGCTGATTCTTGCTTTTAAATCATCAATATCTGTCACCCGCGTACATTTCTAAAATCTTGTCAAAACGTGGTAATCAGAAAAAAACTTAATGATATTCTCTGTAAAATGGGACAACTGGAATTTCTACACTTCATGGTTGACTTTTAATAACAGCCAAAATTGTACAGATAATTCTCGGACACGCTGTGTATATATATATATATATATATATATATATTATATAATATATATATATATATATAATATATTATATATGTGTGTGTGTGTGTGTGTGTGTGTGTGTGTGTGTGTGTGTGTGTGTGTGTTTTGTATAAATGTATGTATATGTATATATATTTGGTTATGCGGGTATACATGTGTAGTTGTATTATTTGTAATTTTTTCAATTTAATATTTATTTTTATTTCTTTATTCTTTTGCGACCTACCGATTTTTTCAGAAATTATAAAAACAAACCTTTGGTAATTTTTTCCCTTATGCATATATATATATATATATATATATATATTCTGTATATATTGCGTTTATATTTCGTATATATACCTTATATATGTTGTATATATTTTTATGGTTCTTTATATATCATCTAGGCATCATTTTGTTTTCCAATTTATATTTACTTGTACTTTTTTATTCATTTGTGACCATAGTATGCATGATTCAGACAATAACTAAAAAACCTTTGGTAATTTTTCCCTTATAAATTGGTGTGCCTCTCTTAAAATTTATTTTTCAATTTATTATTATTTTTTATTATTTTTTAATTTATTTCTTTATTTCTTTGTGACATATATATCAATTTGGCATCATCTATTAAATTGATTGTAAACTTCCCTTTTGAGTTGGGGGGGGGGGAGACATGTCCTCCCCGTCCCCCCCCCCCGTTAGTTACGCCCCTGCTTGTATGAATTGATGAATTTGTCTTTTAGTTTCCTTTGAAAGATTTTTAGTGTCTTAGATTGCTTTATCTCTTGTTCAAGTGAATTCCAAAGGTTTGGACCTGTTAAGGATAAGGATCTAGTGGCACAATCTAAAGCAGTGATGGGCAACCTAGGCTAGTGAGTGGGCCGCATGAGTGGCCTTCCTTCATGTCAGTGGGCCGCCAGATTGAAAATGTGCGTGTGTGCTAAATATGACCCCACGAATATGCTTAAATACATTTAATACAGCCCAAAAATTTCAGAGAGAGTTAGAGAATATTATTATTTATATATTAATTGAATTGTGATCAACTTCAAATAGTAAAGCAAAAGAAACATGTTTTATGCTTACCTTTTATGCTTATTAGTATAAAGAAATTTTGTTAAATCAAACAAAATTACCAGTAGGTTATGGAAATATTAATATAAATTCCAAAATTTTCATTCATGTGGACAATGGTTAGTAAAATGTCTTTTGGGCCGCACTCAGAAACCAGTTACGAAACTAAATCTGCTAAAAATACATACATCCACAGGTCTGTTCAAATAAGTGAGAAACACTCTTCAAATACACATTTGAACACATTTGAATTTGAATTTTCAATATAGAGGTGTTCAAATATTAACCGGGCCTTCAATGTTATTCCGATGTTCGCCATTGAAGGCCCGGTTAGGTCAAACCTTGACAATTGGTTAGGTTAAGTCGTGTTATTTTCGTTAAAATTAACGAAAATAACACAACTTAACCTAACCAATTGTCAAGGGCATACAGTTGACCTAACCGGGTAAATGATCCTGTACGAAATGAGCAAGGTGGAATTTCAGCCATTTCGCGTAATGGCTGAAGATTTTAGTCATTTCGCGAAATGACCAAGTGAAACAGCCATTTCGTGAAATGGCTGGTTACACACTGACTAACATATACACATATATATATATATATATTAGTGTGTCCCAATTTTTTTTGTTCCTGAAGTTTGTCATGCACACACCCCTAATTTCTTCCACTCGTGAAAACATGCCAGCAAGATGAATTTCATTCATGTTCTTTAATTTTAAGGGTCCCCTCAAACCATGTGTTACTATTGCTGAATGGCTACTCTCTACCTTATACTAATTGTAGCATATTTCTTTTCAGGTTATGGATACAAGAAAGCAGGAGACTGTGTGGTTGGTGGGGGTGTTGCGAAATGAACCCTTGGAAACGCTGTGTCAACTTCCCGACAGTGGGAGATGTTCTTCGACGTCTGTTGTTCTTCACTCGGAAGAAAAAAACGTCCACGGCGGAAGCTGCCAATGTGGTAGCTGATGAGGTTATGGCGGTGTGGGCTCGGGCATCTATTCCGACCTTCCACAAGCCCAAGTGCGTCGAGAGGATCAAGGCCCTCTCCACGAACTATGAGAAGGTTGCCAGAAACCGAAACCGTGGGGGAGAGAAGCAACTGGAGCGGGAAAAGGGATTCCAAGCCAACCTGAATACACTGTTCGAAACAGCTCATGCCAACGCCATGAAACTCATCGAAGTCCCCGAAGATCGAGACTTTCTGAATGACCAGCGAACCGTGCGGAAGATGTACATCGGAGGAGAGGACCTGGAGTTTGCTCGCAGGGCAGCGGAGCGGGAGAAACGCCGAGCAGCTGAAGAGAAGAGAAAGAAGAAAAGCCGCGAAGAGATGGACTCACTGCAAGCAAAAGGAACGGTGAAAAGTGGGTCGTCTTCTTCTTCTTCGGAGTCCATGGCCGAAGCATCCAATGATGATGTCCAATATTCCTCTCCTGGTCCTTCGGCTCCTCGATCCGCTCCCAAGGACGGCCAAGTGTCAGCAAGGAGGATCACCCAATATCCCAATTTTGCTGCAGCCCTGGATCAAACTGGAACCTCAGTACGCCAAGCGATGCACATTGTGGCTCCAGCACTCGCTGCCGCGGGAGTCGAGTTATCCTCGGTCACCTTGTCCAAATCAAGTCTTCACCGTTCACAGCAGAAGTCCAGGAAGAACTTGGCAGCCGGAATCAAGACCGAGTTCAATCCTGATACGCCGCTTGTCGTCCACTTTGATGGCAAACTCCTCCCTGATTCGGATGGAGGGAAATCAGATCGCATACCAGTGCTGGTCAGCAGGAAGAATCTTGAGAAGTTGTTGGCGATCCCAAAAAATCCCTGACAGCACGGGACAGCGGATGGCTGGAGCTGTTCTGAAGGTGCTGGATGATTGGCCGCAAGTTCAACCATGGATTGCCAGTCTCTGCTTCGACACAACAGCGGCGAATACCGGTATTCACAGCGGCGCTTGTACGATTATCCAGGACCAAATGGACCCCCGCGTTCTTTTCCTGGCTTGCAGACACCACATGATGGAATTGGTAATCACCTCAGTCTTTGACCTGTTCTTCAGGTCTTCTGGCCCCGAAATTGCGCTGTTCGCTCACTTCAAATCCCAATGGGAGTTCATCGACCAGAAGCAGGCTTCTCCGTTCAACGGCGATGGCCCAAGCGACATCCTTTCGGAATGGGTGGCGTTGAAAAAAGAGCAGATTGTCCACTTCATTGAAGACCAGCTTGAAGTTGGCCACCCAAGAGACGATTACTGGGAGTTCCTGATCTTCGCTCTGGTCTTCCTCGATGGTCATGGCAAACGAGATCTCTGGTACAATCGTCCTGGAGCATACCACCGGGCCAGGTGGATGGCCAAAGGCATTTACTCTTAAGATGTTCATCTTCCGAAGCCAATTCCACCTGACCGCTCACGAGGTCCGGTCACTACGCAGGATAAACGTCTTTGCCGTCACCATCTACCTCCAGAGGTGGTTCGAGGCTCCATTGATGGTGGACGCGCCCGTCAATGACCTGGAGCTGTTGGAGGACCTAGAGCGGTACAAGGCGGTGGATCATGATGTAGGTACCGCCGCATTGACAAAATTCCGGGGCCACCTCTGGTACCTAAGCGAAGATTTAGCCGGACTCGCTATGTTCTCCTCCAAAACCACCGATGCAGAGAAGACGGCCATGCTCCAAAACCTGCACAAGAAGACTGAAAACCCAAAAGATCTGCGTCGGCTGGAGGGAAAGAGTGTCTTGACTGCGAGACGGTTGGATTTGAGCATCTTGGTCACGAAAAGGACTCAAAAACTTTTTCATTGCCTGAAGCTGCTGGTTCCAAAAACCCCCAAAGATCTCGAAGGATGTGCACCATCGTTGAAGTCTGTGAACGACGTGGCAGAATGGGCGGTGAAACTGGCGGAAGATTTCAACGAGGGCCTGACAAAAAATGAGGAGGAACGGCAGCTCGTGTACCAAGTCGTCGAATACCACCGCCAGCAGTTCCCCTCAGCAGACAAAAAGATCCTCTGTCCCCCGAAATGAAATGTGCCATTAGGAAGAATTTCCATTTCCTTTAATTTAGTCATTAGAAAGAATTTACATTTCATTCTTCCATTCTAGAATGATTAATGCTGAGCATTTACGTTTGTTCATATAGGGTCGAAT
>JAJOZX010000284.1:1425000-1642500 GCA_023014485.1 Bathynomus jamesi
GATTTTCTAACACTCCCCACCGAAGAGGCATTGTTGTCATTACCTTCTGCAAGGTTAGCCAAGCCTTCTCATGAGGCTGTAACTCAAATGTTTCATCTTGACTATCCGTGTTTTTGCTGATTTCTAAAGCATAGAGTTTTTGTATAGGTCTCTTTAATTTTCCTCCTGAAGTCTTTACCAGTGCAGACGTAACTAAATTGTCTTTGCCAACAAACAACTCTTCAATTATGCCAAGCTTCCAGCATTGCCTTGGTCTTTCATCCCCAATCATTACCACTTCTCCCACCTTGATACAATTTGCATTGGAGCCCTTTACATTGCTGATGGGTAATAATTGAGTTCTGGCAAGTATTCCATCTGCCACCTCTTCCATAACTGATCTTGTAGCTCTTGAAGGTACCTGAACCGTCTGGTTAACTCTCCTTGAGTGCTCTGGATAGGCTGCAAGTCTTCTGGCAACTGGGGCTTATGTTAATCGTTTACCACAAAGAAAATGATTTGGTGTCAATGGCTCTGCATCCTGCATACTGTTATAAACAAAAGTGATAGGCCTACTGTTCACCATTGCTTCTACTTCACATAAAACAGTGCAGAATTCTTCTTTGCTCAAATGAGCATTAGCTAAAAGTTTCTTAATGGGCACTTTACTTCTCACTAGCCTTTCCCAAAATCCTCCCCACCATGGTGCTCTCTCAACAATAAACTCCCACTGTACCCCATGGTGTGAAAAGTAGGATTGGAATCCCTCCTCTTTTAGCAAGGACCAAACTTCTTGGAGTTCCTTTGCAGCCTTTTGAAGGTTTTTGCATTATCCGATATGATTTTATTTGGGAAACCCTTCTGTTCACAAACCTTTTAAAGTCCAAAAGAAATACATCACTACTTAAGTTGCTTACCAACTCCAAATGGATTGCTCTGGTGGTAGCACATGAAAAGACATATATAACCTTTGTTAGACTCCCCTTGTCATACACATAGACTGGACCTGCGAAGTCTACTCCCACTACATCAAATGGGGCAGTATAGACCACGTTCTCTTGGAAGTGGAGCCACCTTTTCATATAAGGCTTTGCACTCCAACGCTTGCAAACCACATTTATGCAAGACCTTTTTTACTACTTGTCTAATTTTGGGAATCCAAAACTGTTGTCTGATCTCTATTATCATTCTCTAACTCCAGCATGTAACAACTTATGATGAGTATCCAGGATCAAACGGTCCACAAAGTGCCCCCCAGAAGGTAGCAAAATTGGATGTCTTTTCTCCTCTGGAAGCCCAGAAAACTGTAGTCTACCTCCTACTATCAATAAATCCTGATCCAAAAACATCCAAACCCTTGAGAGCAGAATGTTTGGTAGAACCTGTAATGGACGCTGGTGAGCAATTCCCTCTCTTCACCAAATTTTTCCTTCTGCACATATACCACCCAGTATTTCCTGGCTTGCTGAATCTCCTTACTGTTCAGAATTCCTTCCCTTCTTGTTTCTCCCTTAATGTTGTTGTAAATCTATATACCCATGCTGTCACTCTAACTTTTCAGACTGCTAATGTCCTCAAGCCTCAATATGGGGTCCTGCTACATAACTTGACAACTGTTCACAGTGCATTTTCTCACCTCACTCACCCTGCTTCTTCAGCCTGGCATTCTCTACAATAGGCTGATTAGAAGGCCAGTTTTCACTTCCAAGTTTTAGCCACTCTGGCCCATTCCACCACAAACTTGACTGTGCAAGATCTTTCACCGAAATTCCTCGTGTTGTAAATCAGCGGGTTTTGGGTGCCTGGACAATGCTTCCATTGCTTGGATCTGTGTGCGCTTGAATTTCCTCCACCCTATTGGCAACAAATGATTTCCATTTCCTTGCCTGGCTTCTTAACCAGTGCCAAACTATAGTGGAGTCTGTCCAATAATAGCTTGGAATTTCATAGAGGGCGAAAGACTTTTGCACTGTAACTGCAAGCCGACTTGCAATAACTGCACCATCAATTCCAACCTTGGAACAGAAAGCCTTTTCAAAGGTGCTACTCTGCTCTTTGCAGCAACCAACCTGCAACTTACTTCCTCTTTCAATGTGCCTCTTATATAAATCAAGTTGCATAGGCTTCCTCAGCATCACAAAAGAGGCTCCAAATCTTTGAAGCCAACTAAGAGCTGTACGTTTTGTCCACCTTGTCTCATTCTCAGCCAGCTCTACTAAAGATTTCCCATTGAAGGTAAACAAATCCTCTCCTTGCTGCCAAACAATGCCTAGCACTTTTGTCTATTGCCCACAACTCCTTAATACCAGAATCCTCAATACTTTCTGCTGCATCAGGTCCTACACAGGACTGACTATCAAACTCTTGTAATGAGAATGATTGGTCTGCCATTTTCTAAGCTCCATGCCAGCATCCCTCATTATAGCTCTAGCCTCTATGAATATCTGTTTAGCCATTTCTGTATTATCCACGGAACACAGCAAATCATCAACATAAAAATTTTTCCTTATGTGTTCAATAGTGTTAGGATAGACTTCAGAATATTTCTTAAAATGGTACTGCATAGTAGCTGCCAACAGAAATGGACTAGAGCTGAGGCCAAACAACACTGACTTCATTCTATATGCTTGAACCTTAGGTTCATTTTCCAAAAGTCTTTCGTATCCACCCACAGATACCTTACTGCATCTCTGTCCTCTGGTTTTAACTTTATCCGCAAAAAGGCTTGCTTCACATCTGCAGTCAATGCTACTCTACCAAACCTGAATCTCAGTAACAAGGAAAATAAATCTGCATTTAAATTTGGCCCAGCATCCAAACAGTCATTCAAGGACACACCACCTTTGTCCTTGCTGAACCATCAAAAACTACCCTCAGTTTGGTGGTAGTTTTGTCTCGCCGTACCACTGCATGGTGTGGCAGATAATGTGCCTCCTGGCTCACCAGCTCACCTTGCACCCTTTCAGCATAGCCCTCCATTACATAGCTTAGGATGGCCTCATTGTATTCAATTAACAACTCATTTTTTCTTAGCCTGTACAATGAAGTCTCCAACCTCCGATTAGCTAGCTGAAGGTTTGAACCGGGTTTGCAAGAATCCTTCCAAGGAGGCCAACTTCATAGCAACCATCTCTAAACCCAATCCCTTTTTCAAATTGCTCTAAAACATCACTGTTCACTGTACTTGCCTGTTTGTCCTTTATGCCAATGGATTCAAGTTCCCAAAAGCTTTCAAATGCCTTTCCAAACCATGGCTGTTCTCCTCACTCTTAACAAAAAGAGCTTTAACTTCCATTTCATTGCAATAGCTACCATGTAGCATCCAGCCTAGCTTACTTTCAATAGCTACCGGACCTCGAGATGTGCGGACAATATTACCAGTGATGAAGTCCCAATAATAGTCAGCTCCAATCAAAAGACTAATATCTTTGTTCCTTCAAACTTATTATTGCCCAAATTAATTCCTTTAACTTGCAATTCTTGGACACATGCCATATTAAACAAGTAGTGACTGGAGCACAAAGTTCCTCAATCTCTACAGCTTGGACCTTGATAGTGGGACTTTTTGGTAACAACCCCTTAACCAGAACTTCTACCTTCTTAACTTTGGTTCGGTTTTGAACGGAACCCCCAAACCCAGAAATTCTTAAATTTTCCCTCTTAAGTTCTTTAAACTTCAAATTTCTGGAAATTCTGGTCTTAATAAAGTTACACTGGCTACCACTATCAAACAACACTCTTACAGTAGCTTCTCCATCATTCCCAATTAATAATGCTGCAGCTGTTTGCAATAATCTCCCTTTACTTTTACTACCTTTCATAGCAGTGGCATGTGCCACTGATGTCTCTACTTCTGGAGTAGGCCTACTAGGAGTGTTTTCACACAATAATGGCTGATTCCGGCCATGGCATTTTTTGCACAAAATTTTAAACTTACAAAACCTTGCTCTGTGGCCTTTCAAAAAAACATTTAAAACATGCTGTGGACTTAGTTACCCTGTCCTTTCTCTCCTCAACAGGTGTTATTTTATTTATTTGTTGGGTTCAAAATCCCAGCTGAGCCGTGAACGGCCAAATTCTAAAGGGCCAGTTCTACCTACAGCCCAAGTTAAGCTAACATTAAAATTTACGGATTTGAGATCCTATTAGGTCCTACCTCAGGGTTGCTGACTCGATGCGGGCCTACCTTAGACCTTCGTTACATGAATTTAATATAAACAAAAGGGGTACTATTTATGGTCTTCTTTCTCAACCTTGCAACAACAACGCAACCTGGACTATTGCACGATGCAACAATCTTGTATCTAAACGACCAAACTGAATTGCAAGAGAGCTCTCTAACAGACCACACCCTATACGTACGACATCCCACAAACGAGTAGAAAGAACGCGCAGCGCCCCAAAATGATGCCAACAGTGTGACCAAACAATGATGCCACAAGAGCTCAAAAATGCTAGCTCTAAATTAAGTTAATTTTTCACTAACCTTACAATTATGAGATGGATATATATACACCTTAACTTAATATATACAAGCAATGCTGCATCAATCAGCTTAGCCATCATATCGCCTTGGGACAACAATGGTTCTTCCTCTTCTAGATTTTCTAACACTCCCCACCGAAGAGGCATTGTTGTCATTACCTTCTGCAAGGTTAGCCAAGCCTTCTCCATGAGGCTGTAACTCAAATGTTTCATCTTGACTATCTGTGTTTTTGCTGATAGGCTGCAAGTCTTTTGGCACACTGGGGCTTGATGTTAATCGTTTACCACAAAGAAAATGATTTGGTGTCAATGGCTCTGCATCCTGCATACTGTTGTAAACAAAAGTGATAGGCCTACTGTTCACCATTGCTTCTACTTCACATAAAACAGTGCAGAATTTTTCTTTGCTCAAATGAGCATTAGCTAAAAGTTTCTTTAATGGACACTTTACACTTCTCACTAGCCTTTCCCAAAATCCTCCCCACCATGGTGCTCTCTCAACAATAAACTCCCACTGTACCTCTTGGTGTGAAAAGTAGGATTGGAATCCTTCCTCTTTTAGCAAGGACCAAATTTCTTGGAGTTCCTTTGCAGCCTTTTTGAAGGTTTTTGCATTATCCGATATGATTTTATTTGGGAAACCCCTTCTGTTCACAAACCTTTTAAAGGCCAAAAGAAATACATCACTACTTAAGTTGCTTACCAACTCCAAATGGATTGCTCTGGTGGTAGCACAGGTGAAAAGACATATAACCTTTGTTAGACTCCCCTCGCTCATACACATAGACTGGCCCTGCAAAGTCTACTCCCACTACATCAAATGGGGCAGTATAGACACACCGTTCTCTTGGAAGTGGAGCCACCTTTTCATAATAAGGCTTTGCACTCCAACGCTTGCAAACCACACATTTATGCACGACCTTTTTTACTACTTGTCTAATTTTGGGAATCCAAAACTGTTGTCTGATCTCTATCACTTCTCTAACTCCAGCATGTAACAGCTTATGATGAGTATCCAGGATCAAAAGGTCCACAAAGTGCCCCCTAGAAGGTAGCAAAATTGGATGTCTTTTCTCCTCTGGAAGCCCAGAAAACTGTAGTCTACCTCCTACTCTCAATAAATCCTGATCCAAAAACACATCCAAACCCTTGAGCGCAGAATGTGTTGGTAGAACCTGTAATGGATGGCTGGTGAGCAATTCTCTCTCTTCACCAAATTTTTTCTTCTGCATATATACCACCCAGTATTTCCTGGCTTGCTGAATCTCATTACTGTTCAGAATTCCTTCCCTTCTTGTTCCTCCCTTAATGTTGTTGATAAATCTATATACCCATGCTGTCACTCTTAACAATCTTTTCAGACTGCTAATGTCCTCAAGCCTCAATATGGGGTCCTGCTGCATAACTTGACAACTGTTCACAGCGCATTTTCTCACCTCACTCACCCATGCTTCTTCAGCCTGGCATTCTCCTACAATAGGCTGATTAGAAGGCCAGTTTTCACTTCCAAGTTTTAGCCACTCTGGCCCATTCCACCACAAACTTGACTGTGCAAGATCTTTCACTGAAATTCCTCGTGTTGGTAAATCAGAGGGGGTTTTGGGTGCCTGGACAATGCTTCCATTGCTTGGGATCTGTGTGCGCTTGAATTTCCTCCACCCTATTGGCAACAAATGGTTTCCATTTCCTTGCCTGGCTTCTTAACCAGTGCCAAACTATAGTGGAGTCTGTCCAATAATAGCTTGGAATTTCAGAGAGGGCCAAAGACTTTTGCACTATAACTGCAAGCCAACTAGCAATAACTGCACCCATCAATTCCAACCTTGGAACAGAAAGCCTTTTCAAAGGTGCTACTCTGCTCTTTGCAGCAACCAACCTGCAACTTACTTCCTCTTGCAATGCGCCTCTTATATAAATACAAGTTGCATAGGCTTCCTCACTTGCATCACAAAAGATGTGCAGCTCCAAATTGTCTGGACTATTGTTCAACTCTCCAAAGTACCATCTTGGGATTTCAATGTCTCCAAGATGTGCCAATTTTTTGAACCAATATTTTCACCTTACCACCATATGATCAGGTAACTCTTGGTCCCAACCAAGTCCAATTTCCCAGAGGCTCTGAAACCAATTTTTTTACTTTATCACAAATGGAGCCAGGAATCCAAGAGGATCAAAGATCTTTGAAGCCAAACTAAGAGCTGTACGTTTTGTCCACCTTGTCTCATTCTCAGCCAGCTCTACTAAAGATTTCCCATTGAAGGTAAACAAATCATCATCTTGCTGCCAAACAATGCCTAGCACCTTTGCGTCTATTGCCCACAACTCCTTAATACCAGAATCCTCAATACTTTCTGCTGCATCAGGTACTACACAGGAATGACTCATAAACTCTTGTAATTGCGAATGATTGGTCTGCCATTTTCTAAGCTCCATGCCAGCCTCCCTCATTATAGCTCTAGCCTCCATGAATATCTGTTTAGCCATTTCTGTATTATCCACGGAACACAGCAAATCATCAACATAAAAATTTTTCCTTATGTGTTCAATAGTGTTAGGATAGACTTCAGAATATTTCTTAAAATGGAACTGCATAGTAGCTGCCAACAGAAATGGACTAGAGCTGAGGCCAAACAACACTGACTTCATTCTATATGCTTGAACCTTAGGTTCATTTTCCAACAAGTCTTTCGTATCCACCCACAGATACCTTACTGCATCTCTGTCCTCTGGTTTTAACTTTATCCGCAAAAAGGCTTGCTTCACATCTGCAGTCAATGCTACTCTACCAAACCTGAATCTCAGTAACAAGGAAAATAAATATGCATTTAAATTTGGCCCAGCATCCAAACAGTCATTCAAGCACACACCACCTTTGTCCTTGGCTGAGCCATCAAAAACTACCCTCAGTTTGGTGGTAGTTTTGTCTCGCCGTACCACTGCATGGTGTGGCAGATAATGTGCCTCCTGGCTCACCAGCTCACCTTGCACCCTTTCAGCATAGCCCTCCCTTTACGTAACTTAGGATGGCCTCATTGTATTCAATTAACAACAACTCATTTTTTCTTAGCCTGTACAATGAAGTCTCCAACCTCCGATTAGCTAGCTGAAGGTTTGAACCGGGTTTGCAAGAATCCTTCCATGGTAGGCCAACTTCATAGCAACCATCTCTAAACCCAATCCCTTTTTCAAATTGCTCTAAAACAACATTGTTCACTATACTTGCCTATTTGTCCTTTATGCCAATAGATTCAAGTTCCCAAAAGGCTTTCAAATGCCTTTCCAGACCATGGCTGTTCTCCTCAATCTTAACAAAAAGAGCCTTAACTTCCATTTCATTGCAATAACTACCATGTAGCATCCAGCCTAGCTTACTTTCAATAGCTACCAGGCCTCGAGATGTGCGGACAATATTACCAGTGATGAAGTCCCAATAATAGTCAGCTCCAATCAAAAGACTAATATCTTCTGTTCTTTCAAACTTATTATTGCCCAAATTAATTCCTTTAACTTGCAATTCTTGGACACATGCCATATCTAAACAAGTAGTGACTGGAGCACAAAGTTCCTCAATCTCTACAGCTTGGACCTTGATAGTGGGACTTTGCGGTAACAACCCTTTAACCAGAACTTCTACCTTCTTAAATTTGGTTCGGTTTTGAACGGACCCCCAAACCCAGAAATTCTTAAATTTTCCCTCTTAAGTTCTTTAAACTTCAATTTTCTGGAAATTCTGGTCTTAATAAAACTACACTGGCTACCACTATCAAACAACACTC
The DNA here is from genome assembly GCA_023014485.1 of Bathynomus jamesi. Lineage (NCBI taxonomy): Eukaryota > Metazoa > Arthropoda > Malacostraca > Isopoda > Cirolanidae > Bathynomus > Bathynomus jamesi. Next base: position 1,433,241 of record JAJOZX010000284.1, read on the forward strand.
TTACAGTAGCTTCTCCCTCATTCCCAATTAATAAGGCTACAGTTGTTTGCAATAATCCCCCTTTACTTTTACTCCCTTGCATAGCAGTGGCATGTGCCACTGATGTCTCTACTTCTGGGGTAGGCCTACTAGGAGTGTTTTCACACAATAATGGCTGATGCCTACCATGACATTTTTTGCACAAAATTTTAAACTTACAAAACCTTGCTCTATGACCTTTCAAAAAACATTTAAAACATGCTGTGGACTTAGTTACCCTGTCCTTTCTCTCCTCAAGGGGTAAAGCCTCAGCCACCTCACATTTATATGACTTGTGGTTGCCTTCGCAAAATATGCATTCCTTGATTCCCTTTAATTTATTCTCAGAGGATGCATGTAGAGCTGACACTGTACCTGGGCTATTCCTTTTTGTGGAAACTTTGGTGCTGTGCCTGCCTTTGTCCCCTTATTTACCATCCCACTGTGCAAACTCAACTCCCTCTCGTCTTGCTAATTCTGTGCCTAAAAGACTTAACATCTGCTGAAGGGGGATGTACACATGTTCTGCAGAGTGTCCCCTACTTAATTCAAACAAAATTGAGCTAGGCAATTTAAACTCCAGTGTAGGAACCAACATTATACCATACCTTTCCATTCCTACACCCAAGTTGTCCAGGGTCCTAGTTCTAATTTCAAATTCATCATATAACTGCCGTAACTCCTTGACACTATTAGAATTATTAACAGGAGGTATAGCTAAAAGTGCACGGAGGTGGCTTTTAATTAAGATCTCTGGCTTACCAAACCGTTTCTTTAATATATCCCAAGCCACATTATAATTAGCCTCTGTTAATGCTAATCCTGCTATAGTCTTTGCTGCCTCCCCTTCCAAGAGGGACCGCAAATAATTAAACTTCTCCACGGCACTTAACACTTGACTAGAATGAACTGCTGATTGAAAACTGTCTGCCCATCCTTGCCATTCCTGAATACTCCCAGAAAATGTTTTGAGTACAAGCCTCGGTAATTGAACTATAGATCTGTTAACCTTAACTTCACAAACATCATTTGTTGAGTGTTGTGTTTCATTATTAGACCTGGTCTCTAACTGTACTGAGCTGCTAAACTCTTTTGCTCGGAGGCCTACTTTAATTATATCATCAATAATCTCTTCAAAGTAAATTATGTTATTTTCTATTTCATCCTCTTCTATAAGAGCCTCAATTTTAACATTTACCTCACTTAGAGCAACCTTTTTAGTTTCTAATATGGAAAGCTGCGCAGTCACTAAGCGTAAATCCTCTTGCTCTATGGCAGAATCTATAGTGGCAATGACCTTTGTAATTAGACCTTTGTAGGCGCTTCTCCTTTTTATAAATTTGTTCAATTCAGATGCACTCATCTTCAATGCAAACAACAATTGGGCTCAATGCCAAATGAGCTGAATTGGCAGAAATACTTAACCAAACTGATCAAACGCAAATTTTACTTTCAAATAAACTGAATTGCTGGGTAGGGTACTAATCAAACACCAGTATGGAATACCAAATTTTCCACCCCAGGACCTTAATTCAATAATAACCCAAAATTAACCAAACCGGTAAAATGTAGGCCAAAAACAACGATAGACGACTAGCCAAGTTTCGCAATTGGGCGACCAAACTTTCTACCCTGGGACCTTAATTCAATAATAACCCAAAATTAACCAAACCGGTAAAATGTAGGCCAAAAACGACGACAGACGACTGGCCAAGTTTAGCAATTGGGCGACCAAACTTTCTACCCTGGGACCTTAATTCAATAATTACCCAAAATTAACCAAACCGGTAAAATGTAGGCTAAAAACAACGACAGACGACTGGCCAAGTTTCGCAATTGGGCAACTAAACTTTCTACCCTGGGACCTTAATTCAATAATAACCCAAAATTAACCAAACCGGTAAAATGTAGGCCAAAAACGACGACAGACGACTGGCCAAGTTTCGCAATTGGGCGACCAAACTTTCTACCCTGGGACCTTAATTCAATAATACTCAACCCGTCTAGGCCTAACTTGGGCTATAATTTGCACAATCAGAACTTTGCCGAAAAATAGTCACTGACTCAGTTTTGCTGACTCGATGCGGGCCTACCTTAGACCTTCGTTACATGAATTTAATATAAACAAAAGGGGTACTATTTATGGTCTTCTTTCTCAACCTTGCAACAACAACGCAACCTGGACTATTGCACGATGCAACAATCTTGTATCTAAACGACCAAACTGAATTGCAAGAGAACTCTCTAACAGACCACACCCTGTACGTACGACATCCCACAAACGAGTAGAAAGAACGCGCAGCGCCCCAAAATGATGCCAACAGTGTGACCAAACAATGATGCCACAAGAGCTCAAAAATGCTAGCTCTAAATTAAGTTAATTTTTCACTAACCTTACAATTATGAGATGGATATATATACACCTTAACTTAATATATACAAGCAATGCTGCATCAATCAGCTTAGTCATCATATCGCCTTGGGACAACAATGGTTCTTCCTCTTCTAGATTTTCTAACAACAGGTAAAGCCTCAGCCATCTCACATTTATATGACTTGTGGTTGCCTTCGCAAAATATGCATTCCTTGATTCCCTTTAATTTATTCTCAGAGGATGCATGTAGAGCTGACACTGTATCTGGGCTATTCCTTTTTGTAGAAACTTTGGTGCTGTGCCTGCCTTTGTCCCCTTGTTTAACATCCCACTGTGCAAACTCAATTCTCTCTCGTCTTGCTAATTCTGTGCCTAAAAGACTTAACATCTGCTGAAGGGGGATGTACACATGTTCTGTAATGTGTCCCCTACTTAATTCAAGCAAAATTGAGCTAGGCAATTTAGACTCCAGTATAGTAACCAACAATATACCATACCTTTCCATTCCTACACCCAAGTTGTCCAGGGACCTAGTTCTAACTTCAAATTCATCATATAACTGCCGTAACTCCTTGACACTATTGGGATTATTAACAGGAGGTATAGCTAAAAGTTCGCGGAGGTGGCTTTTAATTAAGATCTCTGGCTTACCAAACCGTTTCTTTAATATATTTCAAGCCACATTATAATTAGCCTCTGTTAATGCTAATCCTGCATTGTCTTTGCTGCCTCCCCTTCCAAGAGGGACTGCAAATAATTAAACTTCTCCACCGCACTTAACTAGAATGAACTGCTGATTGAAAACTGTTTGCCCATCCTTGCCATTCGTGAATACTCCCAGAAAATGTTTTGAGTACAAGCCTCGGTAATTGAACTGCAGATCTGTTAACCTTAACTTCACAAACACCATTTGTTGAGGGTTGTGTCTCATTATTAGACCTGGTCTCTAACTGTACTGAGCTGCTAAACTCTTTTGCTCTGTGGCATACTTTAATTATATCATCAATAATCTCTTCAAAGTAAATTATGTTATTTTCTATTTCATCCTCTTCTATAAGAGCCTCAATTTTAACATTTACTTCGTTTAGAGCAACCTTTTTAGTTTCTAATATGGAAAGCTGCGCAGTCACTAAGCTTAAATCCTCTTACTCTATGGCAGAATCTATAGTGGCAATGACCTTTGTAATTAGACCTTTGTAGGCGCTTCTCCTTTTTCTAAATTTGTTAATTCAGCTGTACTCATCTTCAATGCAAACAACAATTGGGCTCAATGCCAAATAAGCTGAATTGGCAAAAATACTTAACCAAACTGATCAAACTCAAATTTTGCTTTTTTCAAATAAACTGAATTGCTTGGTTGGGGTACTGACCAACCACCAGTATGAATACCAAATTTTCCACCCAAGTAACTGGCGCACTGAAGTCTGCAACCTTCGCCTACGAACAATAAACCAAAATTAACCAAACCGATAAAAACGTAGGCCCAAAACAACGACAGACTAGTGGCTAAGTTTCGCAATTGGGCGACCAAACTTTCTACCCTGGGACCCTAACTCAATTATGCTCAACCCGTCCAGGCCTAACTTGGGCTACAATTTGCACAATCAGAACTTTGCCGAAAAATAGTCACTGACTCAGTCTTGGGCTAGAATCCGGTTCGAAGGACCATGTTATTTTTTATTTTATTGGGTTCAGAATCCCAGCTGAGCCCTGAATAGCCAAGCTTTGAAGGGTCAGTTTAACCTACAGCCCAAGTTAAGCTAGACTAAAACGTACGGACTTGGAGGTCCTGTTAGGTCCTACCTCAAGGTTGCTGACTCGATATGGGCCTACCTTAGGCCTCAGTTGCATAAAATTAAAATAAAAAACAAAAGGGGCACTATTTATGGTCTTCTTTCTAAATTTTGCAACAACACACAACCTGCACCATTGCATGATGCAACAATCTTGTATCTAAACAACCAAACTGAATTGCAAGAGAGCTCTCTATAAGACCACGCCCTGTAAGTGCCGCATTCAACAAACGAGTAGGAAGGACGCGCAGTGCCCCCCAAAAATGATGCCACAAAAGAGCCCAAACAATGATGCCACAAGAGCCCAAAAATGCTAGCTCAAAGTTAAGTGAATTTTTCACTAACCTTACAATTATGAGATGGATATACAGTATAGTATATACACACCTTAACTTATATACAAGCAATGCTGCATCAATCAGCTTAGTCATCAAATCGCCTTCGGATAATGGCTCTTCCTCTTCTAGATTTTCAAACAATAATATAACAGGATAAGTGAGAAATGATTTATTAAGAGAAGGTAACAATTTTACAGTTTCCTAGCTCCCCCTAAGATTCTCAAACGCCCACTGGGATGGGGGTGCACCCACGTTAGGAACCACTGTTTTGAACACAAATTTTGCACAAAATTAGCGCTCATCCTACTTTTTGAACAGAAGTTTGTAAGCCAGTGACAACTTAATATTTACTTTAAGCTCACCAACCACTTACATTTTGAGTGTAGCTTCACAGATTTGGTCTCACTGGCTGTGGATGTGAAGCTCAAAACTTTTATGGCTGTGGTATTTTTGTAAATTTACAGACTCGCTTGCTTTTCCTCAATTTCACAAAAGAGTATAATTTTATGTACAATCGTAGTCTGACAAGATTATTTATTATATTTTACTACAAACAACACACTGTAAAATAGCCGAAATTTTGTTTTAGCGTGCTGTCAACAAGAGGCAGCACACAAGAGCTCAGAACTCTTGAAGAATAAGCTCCGCCCAGCGTTACGCGGACGGACAGCTTACTCAGCTGATAAACCTTTTGGTCACAAACTTTGTTCTAGACTTTTTTGTAGTGAACGAATTTGTTCGATGTTTACATCAAATTATTCGTGACGATGTCACGTCTCTTGGTGTAAAGTGTGTATGGTGTAGTTCTGAAAAATGTTATATCCTTCAGAAAAGACGTCCGCGAAGTGTTAGTTGAGGGAAAAAAAATTTATTCACGTATTACCGTGCGTGGACGAAAAATCATAGGATCCTGAAGGCCAAAACAACTGAAGTAAAACCTCTTTTTGTACAAATCGAAATCCGTTTTTTTAGTTTTTTATTATTATTATTATTATTATTATTATAATATCTAGGACGCGCTTGTTATAAAGAAAATACAGTAAAAATGTCAATCCGACTCGGATTAATAAATTTTTCGTTGATGAATTTAGTAATTTGTTTTACTTTTATGTTAGTGAAATTTACGTAACTACTACAGTTACCCAAACAGCTTATTGTAATTTACTCTTTATTTTTTAAATTTAATGAATAATTTACTCCAAGTGACTTTTAACATATGAAATAAACCACAGCAGTGTCTGAATCAAGTTTTATCGCACTTATTACTGTAGTTTTGTACTTAGTACAGTTTTTTATCAGAACACTGTCTTTTTTCCGTCCATTTTATACTACCAATGACAGAATGAACTAAAATAAGAGAAACAAAAGTAACTTTTTTCTCACCAGTGATGAAGGAATGTATACTTCTGTCTGAGCATCTAAGCACGATTGTATTCCATCTATGTATTCGTATTCTGACCAAGACGTCGTAAAAACCCTTGGCAATAATTCGAACGGAATTCTTGTAGTTTCTGTTTTAAGAAAATCTGTTATTTTCTTGACCATTTTTCAGTTTTTAATATTGTCTTTAAACTAGATTTGTTTACATACTGAGCCCAGTAAAGCCTAAAGCTTAAGGGCCAAATAAAAAAAATTAAAAAAAATAAATAGTCGAGCTTCACAATTATTTATGTCATTGTAAAAATTGTAAATTGTAAAAAGACTACTGTATTTATTTTATTATTAATAAAGGTTATTCTATCTATCTATCTATTGTTCTAAAGCAAGCAAGAGTTATCCTAAGATATTCTAAACCTTAAGATCTACTTTTCTATTTTCACACGTGTGACCTACTCGCATACATTCAGTAGGCCCTATATGATAAAAAATCTGGAAAATTTGCATGAAAACATTTAAAACAATAAATCCTAACTGTCTAAAAATAATAAAACATGAATCCTTTACAGTGGGTTGAAGAAAATCCTATTAGCGTAAAGTTGCACTTTATTTTTCACTGTAATACGCGAAATACAAAACAGTTTGAAAAATACCCATTTCTCTTAGATATTTCAAAGGTTGTTTTGGAGGAGACATTTTTCATATGAAAATGTAAAGAAGATATTTAATAGGCAAAAAAATTAAATTTTTAGTACTAGTTGGAAATGCGGAAGAAAGATTTTTCTATAACGAGATGCTCCCCATCAAATGGAAGACAAAGAAGTTTAGGTGTTACAGTAGCACGTAATATAAGTGTCATTTTATCATAGACAGAAATTCTGATCCTTTAATGTTTTATAGTGATTATGATTGTATAGCTGTAAACAGTAATGACATTAATGGAAGTAATGACATTTATGGAAATTTTGGGGAAACAACATTCTATGTTTTTAAAACAATTACATTTTTATTCTATTTTGAAAAAGTAAGTTATAAGAACACGGCATATCTCATGCAAAATCCTTCTGGATAACTCAAATGATGGCGTTGAAATACCTTTAGCCAAAATGTCACTCTACCAGTAAAACAGACGCCATTTCAGATTCAGTATTAGGCATCGACCATTCACTAAGCTGATCAGTCATTTTGAATTTTCAGGAGACTTTTTACACTGACTAAACATGAGCCTAACTTAGTACTGTATAAGCAATTAATTATTTTATAGTGCTTAATATATCTATATGTATATCGTTTATATAAAGAATAAACAAAAGGGGTTTCAAACTGACTCCTGTAGGATACCACTTCATAATGGCGGCCATCCAGTCTCTTCACTGTTAATTACAGCCCTCTGTTTTTTATCGCTACGCCAGTGCTCGATCCACGTGGCCACGATACCTGTTATACAAATGGCCCTTACTTTTGTCATAAGGCTAAGTATATTGTCTATGTCTACTACCCAAGATCGTGATTCGAAAACATTTTGAAAGAATTCCGACAGGCTAATTAGGCAGGATCTCTGCTTACGGAATCTATTTTGGGAATAAGTTAACAAGTGAAGTAATTTCAAAAGATCTACTATTCCTGCAGTGATTATTGATTTTAAAACCTTACCTACGACAGCTGTTAAGCTGATGGGCCGGTAGTTGTCAGATAACTCCTTGTTACCCACTATGAAGACCGGTATCATTTTGGCTTTCAGTCCCTTGGAACTGGACTGGAGATTGTATATTACAGTAAATGTTTATGAAATACATAAACTCTATACTAATGCCATATTTATTCTTTTTCTTCGTCAGTGCATAGTGGTCTGTTGAACTTGGGTTGTTCAGAATAAATAATCGCTATATATCTAACAGATACAGAGAGAGATATAACAGTTTGTTTTCTAAAAGTGCTTAAATGTTTTATATTTATTTTTACACCAAAAAAAAAGCTTTCAATATTACCTTCAACTTGATTTTCTCCGTTTTGGCAAGCGCGAGCCTCCACTTCGGTTACCGTGACGACCACCAGAAGAAGGAATCCAAGGACCGCTTTGATCATCTGGAATTGTTTTCAAATGTTTTATGGCTTTCGCATTAAACCATGATAAACACTGTACTACACGAAAATCAATGTATAAGACTAAGAAAAAAACATAGGCTCATAAATTTTCGTTTTTTATAACCATAATATGAATTTTTGTACACAACTTATATGGATTACACTGTATCGACTTGGTTCGTTCCGCATCGAGTGAAGGAAGGAATAAGTATGTTTTTCTCACTTGAATCAATGTTAGTGTGGCTGTCATCCATGACTTTTTTGACCTTAAGTAAAACTGAAAGAGACGAGTTCCCAGTTAATTATCTCCACTTCTTTTAGACTCTGTTAAAGGATCATTACATTTTAAAACCTTTACAGTAGAAATTAAAAAAAAAAAACTATTTTCAGTTAAAAAAAATACAGGGGTTCGAAAGAGAGTTGCCAGGTTTTAAATAAAATTAAAATTTAGAATGGTATGTTTTAAAAATCAAATACTTTTCTCTTGAGAAGCCTCACACCAAAACAAATCCCAATTTAAAAAAATACATTCGAAGAGAATAAGTTCACAAATGCGAGTAAAGAACTTATTAATGATAAGAACAGATTCGTAGGATGATATAAGTTTCAATGTTTCAAACTTGGTTTGAATGAATTGGCGTTAACTTCAAAAGACTCATATTTTCCTCCTCAAGACTCGTGGCCCTGATCCTTAGGACATCTCAGCCAGTATGTTAAGTAAGCACGTGAAAAGAAAGGAGTCCATGGGCCTAAGATCTCCCATCCTTTAATAATAATGAAACAAAATCACGACTACATACCTTAAAAGCAAGTGCTTCTCCGATGTAACAACAAACCAAACTCGATCACTTACAACGTAAGACTGATTGACTCGCTTCGTGACGATATCACTTTTCTGACGATTCGCAATTCAATTCGTGCAACTTCACTCTCTGAACTGCAATGACTAAATAAGAGCTTCTCCCCTTATTTATAGACTATCAACACTTGTTGTTACTCAACATCATGGCTTCCACCAAATTTCAGAACCAAGAAGTGTTTTCCTAAACATATTTTAAGTGAACTTTTGAACCTACATAAAACTAAAATTGGTATTGATGTACAAGTGATTAAAATGTTAAAAAAACAGCTTTTACTACTTATTTAACTATTTAAAATTAACTTAAACCTCCAAAATGGTATTCCTTATACATTTATGCGCTTTATTTTACTGCAGAATGGTTGACAATCATTATAAATCGGACATTTTGTTTTCGTTTTGAAATCCAGCATTTTTTCATAAAGAAAGATTTCGAATTTTCCAACTTTATCCTATACTACGTTCATCCACTGTCATATTCAAAAATGGATTACGATGAATATGTTCAATGAAGAAATTTTCGCTGCTACAATTCTCAAACGAGTTTCTTAAATGCGAGAAAATCTAATTTCAAAAGCGACTTTCTAATACAACAATTCACAATAAGAAATATTGATTATTCTGGCCAGAATATTCATCAATAAATTGGAATATTAAAGTATTTCGAGAAGGAGTGTTAAAAATTCAGTGAGTGAATTTTAATATAAATTTGAAGTTTAATTCTTGTACCAATGAATTTAAAAACCAAAAATTATTATAATTGAAAAGGAAACTCCAAGAATGTTAAGAGAAGAGGAAGGATTGAGTTGTGTATTGTTGTTGAAGGTAAAGGGATAGTCGTGTGGAAGATTGTGACTAGTAGTAGTAGACAGATGGAAGAACTGAGCTTTTGAGGCACTAAAAGCCGCAAGGTTTTCTCTGCCCCAATCAGAGATAGCAGAAAGATCAAAGATCAGGTGTACCATAGCCGTCCTGCGCGATTTATAATGATTGTTAAGAGGGACGCTTTGCGAAACGGGTGGAGAAGTGAAGAGAAGTGAAGAGAAGTGAAGAGTGGAATCATCGGCATATGAGTGGATAGGGCAGGAAGTGCTATTTAATAGATCATTGATAAATAAAAGGAAAAGAGTGGGTGACAGGGCAGAACCCTGAGGAACATCACTTTTAATAGCTTTAGGAGATGAACAGTGGCCACCTACAACCACAGCTGTAGATCGGCCAGAAAGGAAATTAGAGAGGAAGGCACAGATAGAATGATAGAAACCGAAGGAGGGCAGTTTCGAAATTAAACATTTGTGCCAGACTCCATCAAAAGCTTTTGATACAGTATGTCTAACGCAATAGCAAAGGTTTCACCGAAATCCCGAATGGAGGATGACCAAGAGTCAGAGAGATATGCAAGAAGGTCGCCAGTAGAGCGTCCCTTGCGGAATGTATACTGACGAGCTGAAAGAAGATTGCGAGAAGAGAGGTGTTTTAGAATCTTCCTATTAAGGATAGATTCAAAAAATTTAGAAGGGGCAAGAAATCAAAGTAATTCATTGGAGGAGATTGTAGACACCAAGCGACCAGAGAAGTACTTCGGGGTGGACATTAGATAGAAGACATGGAGTGCTGGAACTCCCATTTCTTCTGTCACTGTCCTCTTTAGATGATCATTTTCCGTGTCCCATCTACCCTTGACAGTCCAGCATGCTCTTAAACACACAGTTCTCCCTCTATTCTTCACTAGATATGCATGCATTTTACACACTACACAATCTTTTCAAAATTTATAACAAAAATAAATAAATAAAATGGCATCATAAATAAATAAATAAAATGGACCTCATAGACCTTGATTTTGGCTTTCTCCTTATATAGGTGGGGGCGTTTTTGCGGGGCTCGCCCTTGCCCCCTGCTTCCTACATAAAAAAAATTGAACGATAGTTGGAGGGTTGAGAGCGGTCACCCTTTTTTGGAACAGGATGAATGAAACCGAACTTCCAACAGGAAGGGAAAGTAGCAGATGAAAGGCAAAAACGAAAGAGTTTGCCAGGGAGAGTATCAGCACAGAAGCACAGTGCTTGTTGAGTCTGAGAACAACAGGAGGGACAACATCAGAACTGTACGCCTTCCTAGAGTTGAGCCCAGATAGGGCAGAAAGGACATCTTTGAAAGAGATTCTACTTTCACATATAATTAAGTCGGAGGGAGAGAGAGAGAGAGAGAGATGGAGGAACAGCACCGGAATCGTCCATGGTCGAGTTGGAGGCGAAAGTTTGAGCGAAGAGTTCAGCTTTGTCAGGAGAAGAGACGGCAACTGATCCGTCAGATGGAAAAGGGGAGGGAAGGAAGAAGTAAAGTTGGTGGTTCTTAGCTAGATCCAGAAAGAGTGAAAAGAATTAGAATTGAATAGATTTTCACATTTTTGTCGGATGAAGGAATTTTTGACGAGTCGAAGAAGAACAGAGTTTTGCACTATTCCGGGCAGAAACATAAGATACGTGAGAGTCAGGAGTTGGATGGCGACGGTACCTTCTGGAAAGACTCCTCTCTAGGCTGACCATACGTACCGTTTTGAACGGGACAGTACCGTTTTTTTATATTTCCTGGCCGTCCCGTCGTTTTAATAAAAATGTCAATTTTGTCCCGGTTTATGTACTTACTTTTTCATGAATACAGAATATTATATAACCCCCGTCCCTTTTTTACCATCCCAATGTCCCGTTTTTGTCTCAAGGAAATATGGTCAGCCTACTCCTCTCTCCTAATATATATATATTAGGCAATATGAAAGAGACACCAAAAATCAATGTCTGGTGCCCTCTTAGAAAGTCACGCATCAGTGGTCCTTTCTTTTTTAAAGAATCAACAGTAAATGGTGAACTTCACTTTACAATGCTGCACAATTTCTTTAGCAATCAAGACAGCAACCAAGCACCATATCTATGACCTCCACTGCTTTCTGGGAGAGTTACACGATCTACTGCAATCATTTCGTAAGGGTGACATGTTTCTCTCTTTATAACTGGAGGAGATATTGTTTGATGAACTAATTTATATTTCTGACAAATTTCACAAGTCATACACACACATTGTTTACAACCTTCAAGAGAGCAGAGTGTCAGACACGCGTTTTTAATACATCAATCAGTTTGTGCGTGCCAAGATGACCGAAATCACGATGAAATGTAACTGCTAAGTGGACCATTATTTTAAAAGGCACGACACCTACTGGAACAGAATTCAACTCTCAACACCAAAGAAAGTCTACTCCACTAAAATAAATCGCATATTTCTCCCGAAATCTCTGAATGCTGGTCCCTGGGATATACTCGTTTTTCAAAAATACTTTTCTTTAACCTCAAGTAGTCTGTCACCATTTTTCACTATCCTTAATCTCTTGTTATCCAGAATCTGATTGCTCAACGACTCAATACCTTGATCAATAACTTGGGATTCAAAGGATTCTCCAACCAATTCAACGAGGGAGAGATGCGTTATCATTATATAGGGTCCATAGGGGTACATTCATTTTAACATTATATCTAGAACTTTCTACTGATAAATTTTCTGAAGAAAGCAAGATAAGGGATTATCCTATTCTCTGTACTTCTATTATCTACTAAAACTTGTCACAACCTTTTAAAAGCCTAATGGTATTTCAATTTATATTTTCAGAGTTTCATATCTTGAACTAAAACTGATTTCAGAGAGAGAATTGTAATTTATAAAACTGTTTCTGTAATTTTGTACAAAATGATTAAAAGATGAAGTTAAGGTAACTTCTCATTTTATTTTCACCAAATCAAATGGTGTTGATTCGTGCTGTAAATATTTACAAACTATTTATTGAAATGATTTTACAGAATCTGACAATACAAATCATGAACAAGACATCTGAATTTGCATTTCAATTTCTTCATTTGGAGTAAGTTTTGTTAATGTTAACTGAGAACTTCTAGTAATGATTAGAAATTAATTAGATTATTATTATTATTATGAGATAGTGAAAAAAGGGGCAAGAATGTTGCCATTTCTCGTATCGTTTTATATTTCCTGTTGGCAAAAGAACGTACATATTTGGGTAAAATTTCTGTCAACAATAAATTTGATTAAGCTAATTTTTTTCAGTAATTTAAAATTACTTAATCCGTTAATAATTTCGCCACACTGTTGTTATGAGGAAATATAACCTTCTTAATTCTGAATTGGCTGAACACTTGTTGCAAATATATATATATACAGTATATATATTTGCAACAAGTGTTCAGACAATATATATATTTGCAACAAGTGTTCAGACAATTCAAAATTAAGAAGGTTATATTTCCTCATAACAACAGTGTGGCGGAATTATTAACGAATTAAGTAATTTTAAATTACTGAAAAAAATTAGCTGAATCAAATTTATTGTTGACAGAAATTTTACCCAAATATGTACGTTCTTTTGCCAACAGGAAATATAAAACGGTACGAGAAATGGCAACATTCTTGCCCCTTTTTTCACTATCTCATAATAATAATCTAATTATTTTATTATACATATATATATATATATATATATATAGAGAGAGAGAGAGAGAGAGAGAGAGAGAGAGAGAGAGAAAATCTTTAAGGATTTTATACGTACAATTTGTTAATAAATAAATAAATTCCAATGATATCACTGCAGTATATGCGATACTTTCCAAAGCAACTATACAAAGCCAGGAATGACCCTAGTAGCCCCAGTCAGCGCCATGTCAGTAAGGATGGAATACAGCAACGAAGAAAAAGTGTATCTTGTATCGTGGGCTATTTCTTATAATAATTGTGAAGAAAGTTTGCGTTTATTCCAAGAAAAATATAATAAACCACCATCAAATGTAATCATGGGCACAAATCGCTATAAAAAAAAGTGGGGGGTTACATTTAGATATCAAAATTAATGGATTTTTTGTGTATAAATAATATTTATTCATGTATTATAATTCCTCTTATTACTTTGGAATACCGTTAGCTTACTCCTCTTCTTCTGCAGCTTAAATCCCATTTCTATATGGGGTCGCTGGTCTTGATGAGTCTCCTCCATTCTCTTCTGTCACGCACCATGTCCTCGTCCAAATTTTTCTCCGGATGTCTGCCGCCACGCAATCCCTCCGCCTCGTCTTCGGTCTACCTCTTCTTCTCCGTCCCGGCACTTCCATTTCCAGCACCCTACGTCCCACGTAATCAGGGCCGTTTCTAGCCATTAGGGGGCCCTAAGCAGTATACCCATTTGAGGCCCCACCCCTCCATCCACCAACTCACGCCTTACTACATCACCTCAGCACACATACAAAAAATGACTGTGTTAATAAAAAACAATTATGAAACAATTTTAATGAAACATTTATGTCCAAAACAACAAATATGTACTTTCAGAAGACAAACAGAAAAAATACTCTTCATGAAATTCCTGAAAATTAGCTTATACGTTATTTAGAATAAATGACACAGAACTATGTATAAAAAAATAATGCAATTATCAACTACCAAACAATTACTAACTCTACGATACAATCGTGTAATAGTTAACAGTTATACAGAACAGTTTGTATCCAAAATTTTTGCCTCCTAGATTTTTTCTGGGCGAAATCATCATTAACATCATCATATGAAATCTCCCTGCCAACGTCCTGGTTGATGTTTATGATGCCAAGGCCACTGAGGCGATCCTGTCCCATTGATGATCTGAGGTAGTTCTTGATTAGCTTCATCTTAGAGAAGCTCCTCTCGGCTGACGCTACTGTCACAGGCAGAGTGCAGGCAATTCTTAGTGCAACCCAGAGATTGGGGTATAGTTCCTCCAGTTGCTTCTGATGAATGAAAGAGAGAAGCTCCAATGCAGTCATGTTATGTGAAGGTAAAGTCGGCAAGTTCTTAATTTCGAGGGCCAGTTCTCTTCCATCAATGTCAGAGTCAGCTCCAGAGCTCAGTATTTTAGAGAGCTTTTCACACTTGCGGGACAAGTCTTCCTTGTTCATTGTGGTGAAGTTTAGGAGAACCCCAAATATGTCCCTCACATCATCTAATGTTTTGAATCTCTCATTTATTGACCCGATGGCACAATCCACCACAACGTTGAAAAATTTGACTTCCAGCCTCTTTAAGGCTTCTGTAAATGGTTCGTCAGGAGCTTCGTAAGCAAAGTGCTTTTTTGTGGATCTGAGCCTCTTCTCCTTCAGCACAGCCTCCACATTCATTCCCTCACATATGTTCCTAGCTACGACTTGTGCTGCAACAAAACCTGTGTTTCTGTAGCTGGTGAGCGAGTCTTTTGTTTTTGTGAGGAGGTTGACTGCCACGTCAAACTGCGTTGTAGGAGACTGCAGAAGTTTGCTCACATGGTTAACTGCATGAAGACTGTCATACCATACTACTGTGCAAATCTGAAAACGATAAGACCCTACCTCCTCTGCAAGTGCTTGTGCTTCAGTCCTGGCTATGGCATCTGTGGCATTGTTTCTGACTTCCAACAGGGCCTCTCTGATGTTGTGGCTCTGGTATCGCACAGCCTCAATGCTCTTAAGCCGGCTCTCCCACCTGGTTTCACTCCAAGACTTCACTGTTATGTTCACGTACTTCTTTAGGATTGTCCATCTCTGTGTAGCTGCTGCAAAAAGGTTGTACAATTTTTGTATGTTGCCAAAGAAGCTGATGGCATCTGTGGGAGCTTTAGCTGCATCAGCCACTACAAGATTCAGAGTGTGAGCCCCACATGGAACATAGAGTGCACGACAGTTCTTCTCTAATAACCTTGTCTGAACACCTTTGTTCTTGCCCTTCATGTTCGTTCCGTTGTCATATGACTGTCCTCTGCAGTCATCAAAGTGAATATTCAGTTCATCTAGTCTCTTCAGAGTCAGAACTGATAAACCCAGGCTTGTACTTTCTGAAGTCTCAAGAAAGCCCAAGAAGTATTCTTTTATTTCTGGTACTTCACCCATTTTAACAGTTCTGATAATAATCGACATCTGTTCTTGGTGGCTTATGTCTGGAGTGCAGTCTAAAATGGTGAGTAATATTTAGCTTGTTTTATTTCTGCAACAATGGCATCCAAGATCTTCCCACTAATGGACCCAATGAGCTCATTTTGAATGATGTTTCCTAGGTAACTTGAATGACTATATTGGCCACCTTCGACTCTGCTGACGTGTTGTTTCATCACTGGATCAAATTTGGCAAGCAGCTCAACCTCCTTCAAGAAGTTGCCATTGTCTCGATTGTACAATGTAGAGGAAGACCCCCTGAAAGCAAGGTTTCTCTCTGCCAGTGATTGGATTATACTTACAAGACGTGTGAGAACATCTCGCCAGCGTCTTCGCTCTACCTCCATTAATGACATTTCAGTTTGGTCAATGGTCCTCCCAGTTTTTAGCCGCAGTTCCAGATCCTTCCATATTGCCATGTTATCTGCATGTTCTGAACTATTTTCATGGCCTTTCAGAAGCGAACCAACGTTTATCCAGTCTGAAAGTCCATCCGTAATTAGTTTGTACGACTTTCTTGAAAACAGCTTGCAGCAGAAGCAATAAAGAGCATCATTCCTTGTAGAGTACATCAGCCAGCTTTCGCTTTTTTTTCCCATTAATTAATGTTCTGTACATGTAATGGTGATGAACGCTTCTACCGTCCTCTCTTTTAGGGAATGTGAAATCTGGACTGATTTGAAATGGTCCTCGAGACACCAGATCTGCCTTCAAGGCATCTGACAGGACAACTGGCCAGTCATACGGATCAAGCGGTGGAGCAGATCTTGTTTCTTGTTGCTCAGTAGAAATGCCTGTGTGTGGTGTTTGAAGCTGAACAGAAGATGGGCCACTTGTTGGTTCATCAGGCTCTACTTCTACTGGTGTTTGAGATTGCATAGAGGATGGTCCTGCTGTTGGCTCATGATGCTCATCAGGCTTTGCTGAGGATGGCTTTTCCAAATATTTCAGTAGTGCTCCTGAGAAGAACATAACTTTACATATTCTGTTAATTTTTGCTAAAATACTCTTTCTTATCTTGTTTGGTAATTGATCTGTGTGAACAGAATTTGAGGTGATGTGATCCATTAAATTTCACATTTCGAAATATTATAAATATTACAGAGACTAGCTTACTCTACACGATTCCTGAGCACTTGCCTAGTTTGATGGTCTACCTAACCTAGTTGCCTGGACTGTAATCAAGAATATACAAGTGGCACATCTCACCTCCTGATGGATAATGTCGTTTCATTTTCCAAGATGCACGAAGTCACATCTAGTTAACCACAACTAATCTGCTAAATAATAATAATAATGATAATAATAATAATAATAATAATAATAATGTTTTACAATACTAGAAAAATTAAGCATTTAGGAAAGTATAAGCATATAGTAAGAATAAAGTTAAATAATATAGAAATAAGATCTCACAATAGTTATTTACACATAACGACCAAAATGTTTCGTTTGTCTCCGTTTTATCACATTTGTCTCATACAAAAACTTTAATTAATACGACAATAATAATAATAATAATAATAATAATAACTTCAGTTATATTCCTATTTTTGCCCACTGAGCTATGACCTGGGAGCCTGTCTAGGGGCCCCCTAGTAGCAGCGGGGCCCTAAGCGGCCGCTTAGTCTGCTTATGCCAGGAAACGGCCAAGCACGTAATCCTCCTCTCTTCTCATCATGCGCCCATACCATCTCAGTCTGGCTTCTTGGACTTTTCTTGACGCCTCTACTACTTTCACCGTTCCTCTAATACGTTCGTTTCTGATTCGATCCCTTCTAGTTACACCGCACATCCATCGCAACATTTTCATTTCAGCCACATCCATCTTTCTGTCACTAGTCTTCTTCATTGGCACCGTCTCCATTCCGTACAACATGGCTAGCCTAACCACTGTTTTGAAGACCTTCCCTTTCAGCTTCACCGGCATCCTACGATCACACACAACTCCCGACACCTCTCTCCAGCTCCTCCATCCCGACTGTATCCTACGATTCACCTTTCCCTCTGCCTCGATTGTTGATCCCAAGTATTTAAAACGATCAACCCGTTTCATCAGTTCATCGTTAACATCACTACCCCTCCTTCATCCGGTTGTACATTACATCTCAGATATTCAGTTTTCTTCCGACTAACTTTCATACCTCTACTTTCCAATGCCTCCCTCCAGTTTTCTAGCTGTTGTTCTACCTCCTGTCTTGTCTCTGCGCACAACACTACATCATCGGCATACATCATGCACCAAGGAGCAACCCCTCTAACCTCCTCAGTCAACACATCCAACACCACGTTGAATAGGAATGGACTCAGTGCTCACCCCTGATGCAGACCAACTCCAACTCCAAAACTCTCCGTCACACCAACACACCTCACTTTCGTCGTAACCCCTCTATACATTTCCTGAATCAATCTGACCTACTTCTCTGGGACCATCTTCTCCCTCAAGCACCTCCAAACCTCTTGTCTCGGTGTCCTATCATACGCCTTCTCTAAGTCTATGAAAACCATGTGCATTGTGCAATGCCTTCTGTCCTTCCCTGTACCTTTCCACCAACTGTCGTAATGCAAAAATAGCATCAGACGTACTTCGTCCGGGCATAAAACCGAATTGCTCTGTCGACACGCCTGCCTCCTCCCTCAGCCTTAAGTCCACAATTCGCTCCCACACCTCATGGTGTGCGATATCAGCTTGATACCCCTTTAATTTGAACATTCCTGTATATCCCCTCTCTCTTTGAATACCGTTAGCTTACTAAGAGTTCCTAATAGTTCCCAAATAGTAGGGGATACATGTACCCCCCCTCTGTCCCATAGGGATTTGCGTTCATGAATGCAACCATTCTTCGATACTGGAAGCTTAATCTTTTGGAAACAAGGAGCCTGGTAAAAGATTGCCCAAGAAGCGGAAAGACAGTAACAGCGACGGAAGACAACAACAAAGAAAATGTCCTCGCCAGTTTTCAAGTCGATCCAACAACTTCAACGAGAAAAGTCGCACAGGAATTGGGTATTTACAAATTTTCAGTAGCAAAAATATTGAAATCACAGGGGTACCACGAATCCACGATTACAAACCCACTTACTCTCAGCTCTCATAACACGACGATGATTCTGATAGATGGCTGCAGTTTGCTGAAACAATGCGACAAAAGTTCAACAGTGATTCGTATTTTCTTCGAAAGATCAAATTTTCAGATGAATGTGACTTCGGTTTAGCGAGTAAAGGAAACAAACACAACGTTCTCTGCTGGGCGAAAAAAAATCCCAAAATACGATTGGGTAAACTTGTTAAAACGGCTACACTAACAGTTTGGGCGTGCAGTGGTTATTCAGGACTCGTTTCCTTTGACATATCGAGAGATACGAGATACGCAGGGGCGTGTCCAGGATTTTTTGGAAGGGGGACGGGTCGAAGATGTGTTAGCAATCCTGATCACAAATTGAATTAATACACTATTTACACTTTCACACAGTTATTATTATGACTATAGAAAACCATGAAAAGATTTTACTATTATATCACAGTGTGTGTGTGTGTGTGTGTGTGTATATATATTATATATATATATATATACAGAAAATTTAACATAATACCGATATATTACAATCAAACAAAACAAGTCTAATGAATATAAAACAGTAAATAATTAATCAATGCTCGCCCGAATGCCGAAACAAAACATGGTGAAAATTGAAGAAAGTCCAGTATTGGATAAGGAATAAGGAAAGGTGTCGAATGTCGAGGTGTCGAGTGTACCATCCCTGAGAAGGGGAAGTTTAGACCGCCCCCCCCCCTGGAGACGCGCCTGATACGATGGATAGAAAACGCTATTGCCAGGTATTGAGAGAAAAAGTTTTGCCACAGTTTACTAATGGCGTTGGCAAGAATTGGCTTTATCAACATGATGGAGCGCTGCCACATTACTCTGCAGCTGCCCGTGAGATTCTGGATGCCAACCTTGAAGGAAGATGGGTTGGGCGGCGAGGTAACATCGAGAGGCCAGCCAGATCACCTGATTTAACCCCATGTGATTTCTGGCTTTGGGCTTATTTGCGTGACAAACTGTACACTCCTGGTTTCATTTGTCCAAATGTGAATGCCCTTCGCCGAAGAATAAACGAAGAACTAAAAAGGGTCCCACTCGATATGTTCAAAAGAACACTGAAGAGTTTCAGAGAGAGAATCCACAAATGTATCAACGCGGATGGAGAACTCTTTGAAGATTAAATTACAATTTAACAAAATATTTGTTTGAATAAAATTCTCAGACTTTTTGTTTGATTTGTTTCATCATTTAAATACTTATCTGTATGATGTTAACTAAATAGTTGTATGTATAAAATTCTTAAAGACTTTTCTCCTACCTTCGTTAACCTCGTTTAAGTTCCGTGTGTTGGTCTCTCTTCACACGAATGTCAAGCTGGTGGCCCCCGCCTCTAGGTTTGGCTTGGTGGAGAAGCGAGTTGCTCTCTTGCGCTTTCCACGGCACACAGCCAGATACACCCGGCTCATCTGGTACCGTCCTGTGAAATGTCTCTGAGTTTCTTCTAGTTTATTAATTTCTTCCTTTTTATATGGGGACGTCAAAACTGAGCTGTATTAAAGTATTGGTATAATCAGTGTTTTTAGCAGGGGAATCATTACTGTCCTGTCCCTTCTTTTGAACGTTCTTAGTATCTGTCCCGCGACTCTTTTTTGCTTTATTTATCGCTATCTGATTTTGTGTTTCGAATTTCTCATCATCGGTCATTATTACCCCTAGATCGATCGCTTTCGTGCTTCTCTGAATTTCCTGTCTATCTGGAACATAATATGCAGTCTGTTTAAGTTCCTCTTTTCTACCATATCTCAAGAGCTGAAATTTCTCCTTGTTAAATGTCATGTTGTTGTCTTCTAACCATTTGTACATTTTGTTCGTGTCCCTCTGCAAGGCCTCCACTTCATTTACATCGCTGATTTTTCTGCTGATCTTTGTATCGTCTGCGCAGGCTGTTACTATACTGTTGCTGTTTACTCCGCTGTCTGTATCTGTCAGCATGATAATGAACGGGAGTGGGGCCAGTGCCGTACCTTGTGGTACTGAGCTGCGTACTTCCGATTCTGATGATGATATACCTCGAATTTTAACGACCTGTAGAGGTTCTCTGAGGAAGTTGTACATCCATTTCCCCACTTTCCCTGTTATTCCCATATATTTAATTTTATGTGCTATTATACCGTGATCACATTTGTCGAAGGCTTTAACAAAATCCGTGTATATGACATCGTAGTTGTCATTGCCTTCCAATGCATCTAGGATATTGGTGTAGTGTTCTATTAGTTGTGATAGGCATGATCTACCTGATGGGAATCCGTGCTGATTTTCGTTGAATCTTTCCAGTGTCCCAAAGAAATCATAAATTTTCTCTCTAACTATTCTTTCAAATACTTTGGTGAGGTGGGACGTCAATGACACTGGTCTATAGTTCTTTGCTTGAGATCTGTCCCCTCCTTTATATAAAGGGACAATGTTTGCTCTTTTCAAGATGCTCGGTATTTTCCCAGTGTCTTGGGATCTTCTCCATATCCAGTATAAAGGTGTAGCTGTTTCATTTTCACAGTTTTTAATGAATAATGCGTTCCAATTGTCCGGACCTGCAGCTGAATGTGGTTTCATTTGTCCTATAGCTCTCGTTACATCTTCTGGTGTAAAATCAAAGTCTGTTATACATACACTCTCCTTGCAATTTTTCTTCAAAGAATACAGTACTTCTTGGGGTACTGAAAACTGATTCATACTGGACTCTCAATGTTTCAGATATTTCTTTTGGATCGTCGGTTAGTTCATTATTTCGCTTCCTTAAGGGCCGAATAGCGGCGCGCGGTTTTGTTTTCCTTTTCGCATAGCTATAGAAGTATTTTTTATTTTCTTTTATTGGTTCTACCGCCTTTTCCTCTTCCCTTTCTGTATGGTCCTTAATCAGGGCCTCTATTTCACTATCGATACCCTCCAGTTTTCCTTGTATTACTCTCCTGGCATTATCTCCGCAGTTGGCTAACTTCTCTTCCACTTTCATATATATATATATATATATATATATATATATATATATATATATATATTATTTATTTATTTATTTTATCGAAAATATTTGTAAAAATTTAAATTCTTATTCTCATGTAACCAACATTTTCCATAGCTACTGTTCAATACCTACTGTTGAGTACCTACTGTACCCTTGTTGAGCAAGGGCGTTGTAATATGCATTATGAGTATATACAGTAAAGGTATTATTTTAGATTCAATGTTTTTTTTTGCTGAAATTTATAAATGCCCTTTGGGGGGGGGGGGGTTATACTGCCTATTTTGAATGTATATTTTGCCTATTTGCCTCCCTTTTTTAATGGTTTTTAATGCCTAAACATCCGGGCTCTATTCATAACCCATGGATAGGGAAAAGACGGTAAATACGCGAAGAATAAATGCAGAGCTGGGCACTTCCGCAAACCGCAAATTCCGCAATTGCGGAAGTATGTTTTTCGTTTGCGGATTTGCGTTTGCGGCAAAGTCATCGCAAATTAGTGAATTTGCGTTTGCGGATTTGCGTTTGCGGAAGTGATTTTGAGTTTGCGGATTTGCGATTGCAAATCCGCAAACGCAAATTCACTAATTTGCGATGACTTTGCCGCAAACGCAAATCCGCAAACGAAAAACATACTTCCGCAATTGCGGAATTTGCGGTTTGCGGAAGTGTTTGCGGAAGTGCCCAGCTCTGATTTATAAATGGCACTCATTCGACGAACACGTGTGGAACTTATTTTTCTAAACATGCAATCTAAAAATAGACTCGACACTGACGTGTCCAACCTTATTCTACAGCTGTACTTGACGTTAAACTGAAAAGTGACACGCACGAAATATTTATTGAAATAATAAATGCATAATATAGAATATACACTATACTAATATATAATAATTATGATGTGTATACGTATATATGTGTGTGTGTGTGTGTGTGTGTATCACATACGTATATAAGGCAGATGTTTTGATGCATATTCGGTACGGGACAATTCGGTACTAGGACAATTCGGTAGTAGGACAATTCGGTACCGGTATAAATTTAAAATATTACATTGGCGAATTTGCCTTGTGCGACTAATTTCCCTTTGTATTTTTCAACAACTACATAGAGGTGTCTGGCAACACTGCATGTCCCTTTGTATTTTTCAACAACTACATAGAGGTATCTGGCAACACTTGATATCCTGCTGCTTTACCACAAACAAACTGAAAATTCAGACGGTGTTGAAAAAAGTGGTTAGAAATAACCGCATATATTTCCAAATAAAATATAAACCAAATAAATAAAAATAAAAATAAAAACCCTCGTTTCTCACCAACTAGTGAAGTTGGGTTTCCCCAATTAACAAAAAGAAGAAAAAAAAAAGTTTCTGGGACAAAGAAAAACGGAGCTTTGGCCAGTCTTGAAAATTTTTGACCGCATGAAGCGGGCCTTTTTTTTCTCAAAAAAATTAAAATGCTCGTGGTTACCCAAACCGGGAAACTTAGTCAACCTTCAAACCTAACAACCTTTAATTAAACCTTATCCTTAATTAATAACCACTGCAATTAATCAAAAACCATGTTTAACTAAATAGAGGCCTATCAGAACTAGGTGTAAGTAAGTTAAAGAAAATAACTAAGGTAAGAGAAAAAACTAGGTACCTAGACGAAACTCGAACCGGGCTACAACTGCCCTAACTCAATAATTAAATGGCTGTTAAAGCCCCTATTAAAACCTAAAGGCAATATAGCCTTAACTTAACGAGTAAAACCTTCAAAACCTTAAACCTTTGTTATTTTATTTATTTGTCGGGTTCGAAATCCCAGCTGAGCCGTGAACGGCCAAATTCTAAAGGGCAAGTTCTACCTAAAGCCCAAGTTAAGCTATATTAAACTTTACGGATTTGAGATCCTATTAGGTCCTACCTCAGGGTAACCTCAGGGTTGCTGACTCGATGCGGGCCTACCTTAGACCTTAAATTACATGAACTTAAAAGGTAAACAAAAGGGTACTATTTGTGGTCTTCTTTATGAACCTTGCAACAACAACGCAACCTGGACTATTGCACGATGCAACAATCATGTATCTAAACAACCAAACTGAATTGCAAGAGAGCTCTCTATCAAACCACACCTTTACGTACGACCTTCCACAAACGAGTAGAAAGACGCGCAGCGTCTCAAAATGATGCCAACAGTGTGACCAAACAATGATGCCACAAGAGCTCAAAAATGCTAGCTCTAAATTAATTTAATTTTTCACTAACCTTACAATTATGAGATGGATATATATACACACCTTAACTTAATATATATACAAGCAATGCTGCATCAATCAGCTTAGTCATCGTATCGCCTTGGGACAACAATGGTTCTTCCTCTTCTAGATTTTCTAACACTCCCCACCGAAGAGGCATTGTTGTCATTACCTTCTGCAAGGTTAGCCAAGCTTCTTCATGAGGCTGTAACTCAAATGTTTCATCTTGACTATCTGTGTTTTTGCTGATTTCTAAAGCATAGAGTTTTTGTATAGGTCTCTTTAACTTTCCTCCTGAAGTCTTTACCAGTGCAGACCTAACTAAATTGTCTTTGCCAACAAACAACTCTTCAATTATGCCAAGCTTCCAGCATTGCCTTGGTCTTTCATCCCCAATCATTACCACTTCTCCCACCTTGATACAATTTGCATTGGAGCCCTTTACCTTGCCTGATGGGTAATAATTGAGTTCTGGCAAGTATTCCATCTGCCACCTCTTCCATAACTGATCTTGTAGCTCTTCAAGGTACCTGAACCGTCTGGTTAACTCTCCTTGAGTGCTCTGGATGGGCTGCAAGTCTTCTGGCACACTGGGGTTTGATGTTAATCGTTTACCACAAAGAAAATGATTTGGTGTCAATGGCTCTGCATCCTGCCTACTATTGTAAACAAAAGTGATAGGCCTACTGTTCACCATTGCTTCTACTTCACATAAAACAGTAGAGAATTCTTCTTTGCTCAAATGAGCATTAGCTAAAAGTTTCTTTAATGGACACTTTACACTTCTCACTAGCCTTTCCCAAAATCCTCCCCACCATGGTGCTCTCTCAACAATAAACTCCCACTGTACCCCTTGGTGTGAAAAGTAGGATTGGAATCCTTCCTCTTTCAGCAAGGACCAAATTTCTTGGAGTTCCTTTGCAGCCTTTTTGAAGGTTTTTGCATTATCCGATATGATTTTATTTGGGAAACCCCTTCTGTTCACAAACCGTTTAAAGGCCAAAAGAAATACATCACTACTTAAGTTGCTTACCAACTCCAAATGGATTGCTCTGGTGGTAGCACAGGTGAAGAGACATATATAACCTTTGTTAGACTCCCCTCGCTCATACACATAGACTGGCCCTGCAAAGTCTACTCCCACTACATCAAATGGGGCAGTATAGACACACCGTTCTCTCGGAAGTGGAGCCACCTTTTCATAATAAGGCTTTGCACTCCAACGCTTGCAAACCACACATTTATGCAAGACCTTTTTCACTACTTGTCTAATTTTGAGAATCCAAAATTGTTGTCTAATCTCTATTATCACTTCTCTAACTCCAGCATGTAACAGCTTATGATGAGTATCCAGGATCAAAAGGTCCACAAAGTGCCCCCCAGAAGGTAGCAAAATTGGATGTCTCTTCTCCTCTGGAAGCCCAGAAAACTGTAGTCTACCTCCTACTCTCAATAAATCCTGATCCAAAAACACATCCAAACCCTTGAGCGCAGAATGTGTTGGTAGAACCTGTAATGGATGGCTGGTGAGCAATTCTCTCTCTTCACCAAATTTTTTCTTCTGCATATATACCACCCAGTATTTCCTGGCTTGCTGAATCTCATTACTGTTCAGAATTCCTTCCCTTCTTGTTTCTCCCTTAATGTTGTTGGTAAATCTATATACCCATGCTGTCACTCTTAACAATCTTTTCAGACTGCTAATGTCCTCAAGCCTCAATATGGGGTCCTGCTGCATAACTTGACAACTGTTCACAGCGCATTTTCTCACCTCACTCACCCATGCTTCTTCAGCCTGGCATTCTCCTACAATAGGCTGATTAGAAGGCCAGTTTTCACTTCCAAGTTTTAGCCACTCTGGCCCATTCCACCACAAACTTGATTGTGAAAGATCTTTCACCGAAATTCCTCGTGTTGGTAAATCAGCGGGGTTTTGGATGCCTGGACAATGCTTCCATTGCTTGGGATCTGTGTGCGCTTGAATTTCCTCCACCCTATTGGCAACAAATGGTTTCCATTTCCTTGCCTGACTTCTTAACCAGTGCCAAACTATAGTGGAGTCTGTCCAATAATAGCTTGGAATTTCATAGAGGGCCAAAGACTTTCGCACTGTAATTGCAAGCCGACTAGCAATAACGGCACCCATCAATTCCAACCTTGGAACAGAAAGCCTTTTCAAAGGTGCTACTCTACTCTTTGCAGCAACCAACCTGCAACTTACTTCTTCTTGCAATGCGCCTCTTATATAAATACAAGTTGCATAGGCTTCCTCACTTGCATCACAAAAGATGTGCAGCTCCAAATTGTCTGGACTATTGTTCAACTCTCCAAAGTACCATCTTGGGATTTCAATGTCTCCAAGATGTGCCAATTCTTTGAACCAATATTTCCACCTTACCACCATATGATCAGGTAACTCTTGATCCCAACCAAGTCCAATTTCCCAGAGGCTCTGAAACCAAATTTTTGACTTTATCACAAATGGAGCCAGGAATCCAAGAGGATCAAAGACCTTCGAAGCCAAACTAAGAGCTGTACGTTTTGTCCACCTTGTCTCATTCTCGGCCAGCTCTACTAAAGATTTCCCATTGAAGGTAAACAAATCATCATCTTGCTGCCAAACGATGCCTAGCACCTTTGCGTCTATTGCCCACAACTCCTTAATACCAGAATCCTCAATACTTTCTGCTGCATCAGGTACTACAGAGGAATGACTCATAAACTCTTGTAATTGCGAATGATTGGTCTGCCATTTTCTGAGCTCCATGCCAGCCTCCCTCATTATAGCTCTAGCCTCCATGAATATCTGTTTAGCCATTTCTGTATTATCCACGGAACATAGCAAATCATCAACATAAAAATTTTTCCTTATGTGTTCAATAGTGTTAGGATAGACTTCAGAATATTTCTTAAAATGGTACTGCATAGTAGCTGCCAACAGAAATGGACTAGAGCTGAGGCCAAACAACACTGACTTCATTCTATATGCTTGAACCTTAGGTTCATTTTCCAACAAGTCTTTCGTATCCACCCACAGATACCTTACTGCATCTCTGTCCTCTGGTTTTAACTTTATCCGCAAAAAAGCTTGCTTCACATCTGCAGTCAATGCTACTCTACCAAACCTGAATCTCAGTAACAAGGAAAATAAATCTGCATTTAAATTTGGCCCAGCATCCAAACAGTCATTCAAGGACACACCACCTTTGTCCTTGGCTGAGCCATCAAAAACTACCCTCAGTTTGGTGGTAGTTTTGTCTCGCCGTACCACTGCATGGTGTGGCAGATAATGTGCCTCCTGGCTCACCAGCTCACCTTGCACCCTTTCAGCATAGCCTTCCCTTACATAACTTAGGATGGCCTCATCGTATTCAATTAACAACTCCTCATTTTTTCTTAGCCTGTACAATGAAGTCTCCAACCTCCGATTAGCTAGCTGAAGGTTTGAACCGGGTTTGCAAGAATCCTTCCATGGTAGGCCAACTTCATAGCAACCATCTCTAAACCCAATCCCTTTTTCAAAGTGCTCTAAAACATCATTGTTCACTATACTTGCCTGGTTGTCCTTTATACCAATAGATTCAAGTTCCCAAAATGCTTTCAAATGCCTTTCCAGACCATGGCTGTTCTCCTCAATCTTAACAAAGAGAGCCTTAACTTCCATTTCATTGCAATAACTACCATGTAGCATCCAGCCTAGCTTACTTTCAATAGCTACTGGGCCTTGAGATGTACGGACAATATTACCAGTGATGAAGTCCCAATAATAGTCAGCTCCAATCAAAAGACTAATATCTTCTGTTCTTTCAAACTTATTATTGCCCAAATTAATTCCTTTAACTTGCAATTCTTGGACACATGCCATATCTAAACAAGTAGTGACTGGAGCACAAAGTTCCTCAATCTCTACAGCTTGGACCTTGATAGTGGGACTTTGCGGTAACAACCCTTTAACCAGAACTTCTACCTTCTTAAATTTGGTTCGGTTTTGAACGGAACCCCCAAACCCAGAAATTCTTAAATTTTCCCTCTTAAGTTCTTTAAACTTCAATTTTCTGGAAATTCTGGTCTTAATAAAACTACACTGGCTACCACTATCAAACAACACTCTTACAGTAGCTTCTCCCTCATTCCCAATTAATAAGGCTGCAGTTGTTTGCAATAATCCCCTTTACTTTTACTCCCTTGCATAGCAGTGGCATGTGCCACTGATGTCTCTACTTCTGGGGTAGGCCTACTAAGTGTGTTTTCACACAATAATGGCTGATGCCTACCATGACATTTTTGCACAAAATTTTAAACTTACAAAACCTTGCTCTATGACCTTTCAAAAAACATTTAAAACATGCTGTGGACTTAGTTACCCTGTCCTTTCTCTCCTCAAAGGGTAAGGCCTCAGCCACCTCACATTTATATGACTTGTGGTTGCCTTCGCAAAATATACATTCCTTGATTCCCTTTAATTTATTCTCAGAAGAGGCATGTAGAGCTGACACTGTACCTGGGCTATTCCTTTTTGTGGAAACTTTGGTGCTGTGCCTGCCTTTGTCCTCTTGTTTACCATCCCACTGTGCAAACTCAACTCCCTCTCGTCTTGCTAATTCTGTGCCTAAAAGACTTAACATCTGCTGAAGGGGGATGTACACATGTTCTGCAGAGTGTCCCCTACTTAATTCAAGCAAAATTGAGCTAGGCAATTTAGACTCCAGTGTAGGAACCAACATTATACCATACTTTTCCATTCCTACACCCAAGTTGTCCAGAGACCTAGTTCTAATTTCAAATTCATCATATAACTGCCGTAACTCCTTGACACTATTAGGATTATTAACAGGAGGTATAGTTAAAAGTGCACGGAGGTGGCTTTTAATTAAGATCTCTGGCTTACCAAACCGTTTCTTTAATATATCCCAAGCCACATTATAATTAGCCTCTGTTAATGCTAATCCTGCTATAGTCTTTGCTGCCTCCCCTTCCAAGAGGGACCGCAAATAATTAAACTTCTCCACGGCACTTAACACTTGACTAGAATGAACTGCTGATTGAAAACTGTCTGCCCATCCTTGCCATTCCTGAATACTCCCAGAAAATGTTTTGAGTACAAGCCTCGGTAATTGAACTACAGATCTGTTAACCTTAACTTCACAAGCATCATTTGTTGAGTGTTGTGTTTCATTATTAGACCTGGTCTCTAACTGTACTGAGCTGCTAAACTCTTTTGCTCGGAGGCCTACGTTAGTCATATCATCAATAATCTCTTCAAAGTAAATTATGTTATTTTCTATTTCATCCTCTTCTATAAGAGCCTCAATTTTAACATTTACCTCACTTAGAGCAACCTTTTTAGTTTCTAATATGGCAAGCTTCGCAGTCACTAAGCGTAAATCCTCTTGCTCTATGGCAGAATCTATAGTGGCAATGACCTTTGTAATTAGACCTTTGTAGGCACTTCTCCTTTTTATAAATTTGTTCAATTCAGATGCACTCATCTTCAATGTAAACAACCCTTGGGCTCAATACCAAATGAGCTGAATTGGCAGAAATACTTAACCAAACTGATCAAACGCAAATTTTACTTTCAAATAAACTGAATTGCTGAGTGGGGTACTAACCAAACACCAGTATGGAATACCAAATTTTCCACCCCAGGACCTTAATTCAATAATGACCCAAAATTAACCAAACCGGAAAAAAAGTAGGCCAAAAAACGACAGACGACTGGCCAAGTTTCGCAATTGGGCGACCAAACTTTACCCTGGGACCTTAATTCAATAATAACCCAAAATTAACCAAACCGGAAAAAAAGTAGGCCAAAAAACGACAGACGACTGGCCAAGTTTCGCAATTGGGCGACCAAACTTTACCCTGGGACCTTAATTCAATAATAACCCAAAATTAACCAAACCGGAAAAAAAGTAGGCCAAAAAACGACAGACGACTGGCCAAGTTTCGCAATTGGGCGACCAAACTTTACCCTGGGACCTTAACTCAATAATACTCAACCCGTCTAGGCCTAACTTGGGATACAATTTGCACAATCAGAACTTTGCCGAAAAATGGTCACTGACTCAGTCTTGGGGTAGAAATCCGGTTCTGAAGGACCATGTTATTTTATTTATTTGTCGGGTTCGAAATCCCAGCTGAGCCGTGAACGGCCAAATTCTAAAGGGCAAGTTCTACCTAAAGCCCAAGTTAAGCTATATTAAACTTTACGGATTTGAGATCCTATTAGGTCCTACCTCAGGGTAACCTCAGGGTTGCTGACTCGATGCGGGCCTACCTTAGACCTTAAATTACATGAACTTAAAAGGTAAACAAAAGGGTACTATTTGTGGTCTTCTTTATGAACCTTGCAACAACAAACGCAACCTGGACTATTGCACGATGCAACAATCATGTATCTAAACAACCAAACTGAATTGCAAGAGAGCTCTCTATCAAACCACACCTTTACGTACGACCTTCCACAAACGAGTAGAAAGACGCGCAGCGTCTCAAAATGATGCCAACAGTGTGACCAAACAATGATGCCACAAGAGCTCAAAAATGCTAGCTCTAAATTAATTTAATTTTTCACTAACCTTACAATTATGAGATGGATATATATACACACCTTAACTTAATATATATACAAGCAATGCTGCATCAATCAGCTTAGTCATCGTATCGCCTTGGGACAACAATGGTTCTTCCTCTTCTAGATTTTCTAACAACCTTAAACCTTAAACCTTTAAAACCAAAAACTTAAGGGCAATCCAGCCCTAGCCTAACTTAACCTGCAAAACCTAGGTCTGGGAAATAGCCCCTACAAATAAACAACCTAGCAGTGTGTTAAATAATAACTTAAAACTTAACAAATAAAATTCAAACCTGGAAACCAAATGAAACTTATGGATTAGTTAGAAACAGAAAGGGTAACGTTCAACTGGCAACTTCATTTTTGGTAAGTCTAAATTAATTTTAAATTTAGCCTCACCATAGTTAGTAATCTGGCTGCTGACCAAATTTTAACCTGAAAACCACTGCAACCTACAGTGAAAAAGTCTGTAGCTATGTTGACAGTGTCTAACTAGGCCATTATTATTTCTATAATTACTGTCTCTATTTAAAGTAAACTTAACCTTAATACTACACCTAAATAAAAATAATCTCTCAAGCTAAATAATAAATTCTATTCAATAAATTTTTCAATATGGCGCCCCCGGGTGGGCAGTCGAGAAGTTAGTTACCCTTTTTTGTTTTATTTCTGATACAATAGTTTTAAATCCAGTGAATTAAATTTTTTACACAACCTAAACAAACCAAGCCTAACCTGGCTGAACCTAAAAAGCAAACCTAGCCTAACCTGGCTGAACCTAAAACAACCTAAACAAACCTAGCCTAACCTGGCTAAACCTAAAAAAACAAACCTAGCTGAACCTAAAACAACCTAAAACACAAACCTAGCCTAACCTGGCTGAACTTAAAACAACCCAAACAAACCTAGCCTAACCTGGCTGAACCTAAAACAACCTAAAACACAAACCTAGCCTAACCTGGCTGAACCTAAAACAACCCAAACAAACCTAGCCTAACCTGGCTGAACCTAAAAAACAAACCTAGCCTAACCTGGCTGAACCTAAAAAAAAAACCTAGCCTAACCTGGCTAAACCTAAAAAAACAAACCTAGCCTAACCTGGCTGAACCTAAAACACAAACCTAGCCTAACCTGGCTGAACCTAAAACAACCCAAACAAACCTAGCCTAACCTGGCTGAACCTAAAAAACAAACCTAGCCTAACCTGGCTGAACCTAAAAAAAAAAACCTAGCCTAACCTGGCTGAACCTAAAAAACAAACCTAGCCTAACCTGGCTGAACCTAAAAAACAAACCTAGCCTAACCTGGCTAAACCTAAAACAACCTAAGCAAACCTAGCCTAACCTGGCTGAACCTAAAACAACCTAAGCAAACCTAGCCTAACCTGGCTGAACCAACAACACAAACCAACCTACCCTACCCTACCAAACCAACCTACCTACCCTACCAAACCTCCCTACCCTACCTAACCTAACCTACCAAACCAACCTACCCTACCTACCCTACCAAACCAGCCTACCTAACCTACCCTACCTACCCTACTTAACCTAAAATACCTAACCTACCTACCCTACCTACCCTACTTAACCTAAAATACCTAACCTACCTACCCTACCTAACCTAAAAAAACCTTTTTAAGAGAACTTTATCATTTGTCCTTAAACTACTCCCTTCCAAAGGTTTTGATTTCAAGCCACCTTCAACACCAGATTGCACAATTTAGCAATAACTTAGGACTAACGTTCTACAGAAAAGACGCTTTCATTTTCATATTTCACCTAAAAGGAACTTTTCTGTAGAGCATGTCATTTTCATTCATCAAAATAAATAAATAAAATTTCCCAAGAATATAATTCTGGGTAAATTTTTTCCCCTTGGGGGGAATGTTTAAAAAAGTGGTTAGAAATAACCGCATATATTTCCAAATAAAATATAAACCAAATAAATAAAAATAAAAACCCTCGTTTCTAATCAACTAGTGAAGTTGGGTTTCCCCAATTAACAAAAAGAAGAAAAAAAAAAGTTTCTGGGACAAAGAAAAACGGAGCTTTGGCCAGTCTTGAAAATTTTTGACCGCATGAAGCGGGCCTTTTTTTTCTCAAAAAAATTAAAATGCTCGTGGTTACCCAAACCGGGAAACTTAGTCAACCTTCAAACCTAACAACCTTTAATTAAACCTTATCCTTAATTAATAACCACTGCAATTAATCAAAAACCATGTTTAACTAAATAGAGGCCTATCAGAACTAGGTGTAAGTAAGTTAAAGAAAATAACTAAGGTAAGAGAAAAAACTAGGTACCTAGACGAAACTCGAAC
The DNA here is from genome assembly GCA_023014485.1 of Bathynomus jamesi. NCBI lineage: Eukaryota > Metazoa > Arthropoda > Malacostraca > Isopoda > Cirolanidae > Bathynomus > Bathynomus jamesi. The sequence goes on from JAJOZX010000284.1 coordinate 1,466,278, forward strand.
CGGGCTACAACTGCCCTAACTCAATAATTAAATGGCTGTTATAGCCCCTATTAAAACCTAAAGGCAATATAGCCTTAACGAGTAAAACCTTCAAAACCTTAAACCTTAAACCTTTAAAACCAAAAACTTAAGGGCAATCCAGCCCTAGCCTAACTTAACTTGCAAAACCTAGGTCTGGGAAATAGCCCCTACAAATAAATAACCTAGCAGTGTGTTAAATAATAACTTAAAACTTAACAAATAAAATTCAAACCTGGAAACTAAATGAAACTTATGGATTAGTTAGAAACAGAAAGGGTAACGTTCAACTGGCAACTTCATTTTTGGTAAGTCTAAATTAATTTTAAATTTAGCCTCACCATAGTTAGTAATCTGGCTGCTGACCAAATTTTAACCTGAAAACCACTGCAACCTACAGTGAAAAAGTCTGTAGCTATGTTGACAGTGTCTAAATAGGCCATTATTATTTCTATAATTACTGTGTCTATTTAAAGTAAACTTAACCTTAATACTACACCTAAATAAAAATAATCTCTCAAGCTAAATAATAAATTTTTCAATAGACGGTACGTTAGGTTAGGTTAGGTTAGGTTAGGTTAGGTTAGCTAAATCGTTTTAATTTCACTTTTAATCAATAAATAGGGTGATCCAGAGAAATGGGACCCAAAAGAAACCCCTGTAACTCTTAAAGTATAAGTCCTTTTATAAAATCATACGCATCATTCGAAAGAGGATAGTTACAAGTTTGTACAGGATTGTATAGGTTTTTACAAGACAAGATAAGATACAAAACAAAATAAATGTGTTTGTTAAAACTAACCCTTCAAGATGACTGCATGGACTGTGGAACAGCTGCGTTTCATAACTGAGCAATATTATGAGCATGGAAGAAGTGTAGTTTCAGCTCAAAGATCTTTCAAGACAAATTTTCAGATGTCAAAATCACCTAAGAAAGTAATCCGTCGGTGTGTCAGAAATTTTTCCCTAACTGGCAGCATTGGAAAAAGAAAACCAACTGGAAGAGTGCGCACAGCAAGGATAGACGAGATCATTAACAGAACTCATGAAATTGTACAGGATAATCCTAACATAAGCATCAGACGTGCTTCTCAGCTGTTAGGAGTTGGATATGGAACAACACACCGTATATTCAAGCAAAATTTAATGCTCTTTCCATAGAAAATTCAAACAGTGCAACAACTAAACGATGGAGATTTCGCACGAAGACGACAATTCTGTCAATGGATCCAACAGAAGGTAAATGACACCACCAATTTTCTAGCAACTTTGATTATGTCAGACGAAGCCCATTTTCACTTGAATGGAACTGTAAACAAACAAAATTGTCGTTTCTGGGCAACAGAAAATCCATTGAATATTACCGAAGTCCCGTTGCATAGTCAGCGTGTAACTGTTTGGTGTGGTCTTACTGCATCTCAGATCATAGGGCCGTATTTTTTCGAGGATTCCACCGGAAACACGGTCACTGTAAATGGTGATCGCTACGAAAAAATGTTGACCGATTTCCTTATTCCTAAATTAAGAGATCTTTGTCTAGAAAACCACTGGTTCCAACAAGACGGAGCTACCTGCCATACCACGAGGAACTGCATGGCAGTTTTGCGTCAAACGTTTCCAGGCGAGTTAATCTCAAGATTTGGAGACGTTGAATGGCCCGCAAGGTCTCCGGATTTTTCTCCCTTAGATTATTATCGCTGGGGATATTTAAAGAGTAGGTCTACAGAAATAACCCAACGACCTTGCAAGAATTGAAAGCCGCCATCACAAATGAGATACAGGCCATACCACCGCACACTCTTGCAAAAGTGATGCAGAACTTACAAGCGAGAACACTGAAATGCTTGACAACTAATGGAGCACATTTGAAAGGAGTCATTTTTAAAAAATAAATATTTCATAATAAACTTGTAACTCTACTCTTTCGAATGATATATAGTTTTTATGAAAGGAATTAAATATTAAGAATATTTGGCTTTTTTTTATGGGTCCCATTTATCTGGATCACCCAGTATATGCAAACAATTATTTTAATAAAATATATATATCTTATTTGTGTGTTTTATTTCAACTTATTTACATTTTAATTTATACCAGTACCGAATTGTCCTAGTACCGAATTGTCCTACCGCCAGGCGAGAGGTACACAGTATCTGAAGACAGGACATTGCACAATAACACATTAGAGCTGTTTTCGACCCTTGTAATGAAATTATATATATTCTTCCGGATTAACATTTGGCTGGTAGGTAGGTTACGCGTAGTAAACATAAAAGTGGCACTGCACAATTTTGGTTCCCTACATAGCATACGAAAAATATTACTATTAGCAACAAGAGAGTTTATTCATAGCAGTTTTTGCATAGTTCCACCGCAGATGGGATGTATACAATGCAGTACACTAAATTCTAAAAAGATAAGTTTTAACTGATTCTGAACACATACCAAATTTCCTTACTAGCATGTTACCCTGTACATACAGCTTTTTACATTGTCTCTCAATATCAAGTTCATCTCGTAGCTCGTGAGTAATTACATGACCTAAGTATTTACATGTGTCTTTGACAGGTACTGTCTGACCATTCATTTCAAAAGACCCACATGATACATGTTTCAGTAGATTAGGCCTAAAAAATACAACTCTTCCCATTATAAGTGATGTCATTTTCTATACCATATTGTTCACATATCTCTAATAGTACTCTCAGCCCATGGGAAGAGGGTGACAGAAAAACAAGGTCATCAGCATACATTAAATGATTAATTTTTTCCTTTCCAATGACACAGCCAGTACGTACAGTTTTTAGTTCATTCATAAGGTCATTCATGTATATACAGAAAAGATAGGGTGATAATATACCTCCTTGCCTAACACCATTAATTACCTTAAAACCTGGTGATACAGTGCTTTTCCATCTTACAAACATGGTCTGCTCTGTATACCAGAATGCAAGTATCCAAAGTATATATTTAGGTACCCCTCGACACAAGAGTTTCTTGAAAAGTTTGTGATGGTTAACTATCAAATGCTTTCGATGCATCCAAAAAAGAGGAATATACATTGCTACTTGACATCTTGTACTTTAGGACAGCTTCCTTTAGCATATAAATGCACATGTTAGTACCATGTTTCACTCTAAAGTCAAACTGATTGTCATAAGTCTGCAAGTAAGTACTTATCCTATTATAAATTACATTCTAACACCTTAGAAAGTATGCTGGCAAGTGCTATTGGCCTATAATTATTCTATCACAGATACCAGCGCCCTTATTTTTAACAACTGGCAACAACACAACTGACAAAATGGACTGTGGCAAGTACCCATGTATCATACAGCTTGAGAAACACATTGCAACATAGGTATTATACGAGGGCTACAACATTTTAAATGTTCTGCTTGTATGCCATCTAGGCCACAACTCTTATCATCATCTAACTTATGAATAGCCTGCCAGATTTCTGAGTCATTAATTAGTAGCTCCTCAGAGCGTTCTACATTTAGGCATATATTTAGTCTATCCCCCCACCCACGAGACAATTAAATAGGGTTTCCTAATGATTTTTTCACAGTTCTACAATGTTTTTTGCGCCATTTGAAAAAACTATATGGGCTTACTGGGTTGATTGCCTGTTACCCTTATCCGTTGGAAATTTCCAGCAGATTTCAGTGGAGAGTTAACGACAAAAGCCCTACTTTTTTCGTTAGAGAGTTATGTACGGTGCTCCAATAAACCTTAGCTCCCCCGCCCATGGCCTAAACCATTAGAGGTACAGTAAAACTAAACATACCTTACAAAAGAGAATTTAATCCTGCATTTAATGAGAAACAATTAAAACTTGGTGTTCCCGCCATTGGCTTCCAAGACAGCCTGAATTCGCTTTGGGTAGCTTGCCAAAAGTGACATGAATTGATCTTGATAGTTACGCAAATTTGCTAAAACAGTTTCAATGTGTTGCGTCATTGTATCCTTCGAAAATCGATTTGCTGCAGGTTCTTGAAACAAGAGACATTCAACCAAGGTTGTCCTTTATAACTGATCCAATATGTTCACAGACGTTCAGGTCAGGAGAATTTCCTGGCCATTCTTCATTTCCAAAGAAATCGATCTCATGGTTCCGCAACAACTGTTAAGTGGCTAATGCCTTAAAGCAGGGGGCCTTATCGTGCAGAAGTGTGACCTGATCGACATCCATAACGTTGTTTGGGTTTCTTAGAAAAGGAATGACATGCTGGGATAGAATAATATCACGAAAATACTGTCCCTCCCAACTCTGACCATTTGGCTTCAGCACCCACATGAGCTTCTTTGCAGTGAACAAAACAAACACACCAACACAGTCTGGACTTTTTAATAATTCGCGATAATGTTCATTGTTGTTGAAAAAAGTGGTTAGAAATAACCGCATATATTTCCAAAGAAAATATAAACAAAATAAATAAAAATAAAAACCCTCGTTTCTAACCAACTAGTGAAGTTGGGTTTCCCTAATTAACCAAAAGAAGGAAAAAAAAAGTTTCTGGGACAAAGAAAAACGGAGCTTTGTCCAGTCTTGAAAATTTTTGACCGCATGAAGCGGGCCCCTTTTTTCTCAAAAAAATTAAAATGCTCGTGGTTACCCAAACCGGGAAACTGAGTCAACCTTCAAACCTAACAACCTTTAATTAAATCGTATCCTTAATTAATAACCACTGCAATTAATCAAAACCCATGTTTAACTAAATAGAGGCCTATCAGAACTAGGTGCAAGTAAGTTAAAGAAAATAACTAAGGTAAGAGAAAAACTAGGTACCTAGACGAAACTCGAACCGGGCTACAACGGCCCTAACTCAATAATTAAATGGCTGTTATAGCCCCTATTAAAACCTAAAGGCAATATAGCCCTAACTTAACTTAAATAAAACCTTCTAAACCTTAAACCTTTAAAACCAAAAACTTAAGGGCAATCCAGCCCTAGCCTAACTTAACCTGCAAAACCTAGGTCTGGGAAATAGCCCCTACAAATAAATAACCTAGCAGTGTGTTAAACAATAACCTAAAACTTAACAACGAAAATTAAAAAAACCTGGAAACTAAATGAAACTTATGAATCAGTTAGAAACTGAAAGGGTAACGTTCAACTGGCAACTTCATTTTTGGTAAGTCTAAATTAATTTTGATGAATTTAGCTTCACCATAGTTAGTAATCTGGCTGCTGACCAAATTTAACCTGAAAACCACTGCAACCTACAGTGAAAAAGTCTGTAGCTGTGTTGACAGTGTCTAAATAGGCCATTATTATTTCTATAATTACCGAGTCTATTTAAAGTAAACTTAACCTTAATACTACACCTAAATAAAAATAATATCTCAAGCTAAATAATAAATTTTTCAATATGGCGCCCCCGGGTGGGCAGTCGAGAAGTTAGTTACCCTTTTTTGTTTTAATTCTGATACAATAGTTTTAAATCCAGTGAATTAAATTTTTTACATAATCTGAAAATTTAAATATAAATATCATTTATAATAAACCTAAAAATGGCTAATCAAACTGAAGCCACTCGTGGAAAAAGTATGGAGACCTGGTTGGGAAGTGATGTGGAAGCACTTGAAACTAGTAAACTGGTAAAAAGGAGGGGAGCAATCAGAACCTCAGCTACTAAACTTTTAGCTACAAAAAGAGAGATGGGATGATTGGACTGAGGAACAAAAAAATTCACATGCTCGGCTTTTGTCCTCACAACTGGACAAGTTACAAAATTTAGACGAGGAAATCCTTAGAATGTATGTTTGTTCCGAAGGCTTCTCAGAGGATAAACAAGAAGAACTAGATGAAAAAAATAGTTATTACCACTTTGAAATAGATCAAATGATACAAGCATTAACAACTAAAAAAGAAAATAATGCCGAAGCCAAACCTAAACTAAGAATAAGTACTAAAATTCCTGAGCTTCAAATATTACCATTTGATGGAAATCCCTCTAAATTTCAAAACTTTAAGACCTCATTCAGAAACATTTATGATAACATAGGTCTTTCCGAAGAAGAGAAATTTGCCTACCTAAAACAACATTTGAGTGGAAACCCTGCCATTCAAATAAACTGCATGCAAGAAAGTAAAACATCTTATGAAGAAGCATGGCAGCAGTTGGAGGGCTGTTATGCAACACCAGGCCAAATTAAATTCTCCATAATAAAATCCCTTTTAACTAAATCCATAATAACCAAAAATTTTAAATCACTTCATGACTTTCAAGCAGATATGCACTCTACCATAAATTTAATGCAAACTCAAAAATTAGAATTAGAAGATATACTCTTGTATGTATATTATAATAAACTAACTCAAGAAACTCAGGAATTTTTAAGAACTTGTGGGTTTAAACTCTATGACCCTTTAATAATTTTAAAGAAGCAATTGCTGAAGCTACCAAAACCTTAGCTAATGTTAATTTTGATCTGGAACAAAGTGAGTTAACTACCTTGATACCTAAACAAAAAAGAAACTTCTCTCCAGAACCAGCCAGAAAACCATGGTATTCTGGCCAAACTACAGCTGCTCTGGCGGTTTCTACCCAAAGACAATCCTCAAGAAGAGCTCAATATACTGACCAGAGAGAACCTTACTGCAAATTGTGTAAGAAAAACTCTCACAGAATCTCAAAATGTGATTCTTTCCCTGAAAGTTGGGATAAACTGAAAAAACTTGCTAAATTAAATTATTGTACTAAATGTACCTCATCTAAACACCAAGCCAAAGAATGCCCCATTTCTTTACAACCCTGTTCATTTTGTAGGTTTTCTAACCATTTATCCTTCCTTTGTACCAAACAAAAAGGAAAACCAGAGGAAGATAAGAAAACCAAAACCAGTACGGAAGTAGCTACCCAAAAAGAAAACTCAAACAAGGGAAACAAGTTACTAACTTATTAAGTTTAAAAAACACTGATCAAGAAGTAGCATTAATCCCTTCCATGCAAATGAGAATAAGAAACTCAGAAAAATCAATTAAATGCAGAGCACTTTTGGATAATTGTAGTCAAGCCAGCTACATTACCAAGGAACTCGTGAAAAAATTAAATCTTCCAACTAAACACTACGAGGAATCCATAACCATAACAGGATTTATAGCCGACAAGAAACAACCAAATTATGAAGTAGCTATAATTAAATTGGAGGATTCTAGAAACCCTGGAAACTACCAAGAAATAGAAGCTATCATAATTGATGATATTAATATTAAATATGAAGTTCCAGGATTACTGAAACTTCAAACTTATTTAAAATCATTAAATTATCAGCTTGCAGATCACTTTGAAGCTGATGAAGTGGCTGACTTCATGTTAATTTTTGGGGCTGCAACCCACAAACTTTTTGCCCTCAGCAGTCATCAGATTCATACTGCCTCTTGTTATAAATCTCCCTATGGAATACTTTTATTGGGTTTCCCTTCAGATTACTACCCTGAAAAAGAAAAAGAACCAATAAGAGATCAGATCAGCTTCTGTATTACCAACCCGCTACCTACTAGTACAACTTCTAATGAAGATCTAAAAAAAATTGAACACCAGATTGCACAATTTAGCAAACTAGAAAACTTGGGTATTTCTGGGGATGAACACTTTCAAACAAAGAAAAAGATCTGATTGCAAACTTTGAAAAGGAAGTTAAAATAGAAGATGAAAGATTGTCTGTTAAGGTACCATGGAATGACCAAAAAGATAAAATTTCACCAAACTTTAACTATGCTATTAGCAGGTTAAAGTCCACTTGCAAAAAATTAAAAAAAGATAACTTAATGCAACCTTATTCAGACATCCTTGAACAACAATTCCAGGAAGGAATAATAGAAGAAGTACCTCTAACAGAACACTTAAGACAAGCAGGAAATTTTTTACCTCATTTTCCCGTAGTTCGCCCTGGGGTACAAACAACTAAAGTTAGGATTGTAGTAGATCCCTCGGGTAAAAGCAAACCAGAAGAAATAACCGTAAATGATGCTACTGAGGACTGCCCTTCACTCCTACCTCACTTAGCAAAATTGTGCATTAAATTAAGGCATGGTAAATATTTGATGATTGGGGACATTCAAAAAGCATATTTACAACTTAAATATCAAACAGAATTTGACTGCAATGCCCACAAAATTCTGTGGGTAAAGAATACCCAATTGGCTCCAAATGACAACAACCTGATCTGCTATAAATATAGAAGAGTTACCTTTGGCAACAAAAGCAGTCCATTTTTACTACAACAATCTCTACAACACATTTAATGAACAACAAAACCAAGTGGCAGACTACCTAGCTAACCGCTTTTACATGGACAATGCTTTAATTAATGCCAACAATCTCTCAGAACTCAAAGACCTTTACAATTATAGTGTAAACACTTTAATTGAATATAATTTGAAGCTATATGAATGGGCCTCTAATCACTCAGAACTTCAAGGACTATTTGAAAAACATGACATAGCCTCCTCCGAAGATAAAGAAAATGTAAAACTATTAGGATATGGTTGGAACACAAGTGCTGATACACTCCATCTAAAAACTGTAAACTTGAACTCAGAAGCCAAAACTAAAAGAGAAATACTAAGTTCTGTGCAATCATTGTTTGATCCAATTGGATTTGTTGCACCCTTAGTGTTTAAATTAAAACTCTTCATGCAGAAAGTAACAGCTACCAAAAAAAATTGGGATGAATATCTAGAACTGGAAATGCTGCGTGAATGGAAAAAACTTTGTAAAGAAATAAACAAAGTGGAATTTCTGAATTTTCCTAGACAAGCTTTTGAAAATCCCAAACCTCTCATGGAAAATCTTCACTCCACATCTTTTGTGATGCAGCCAAGAAGGTTATGCAGTAAGTTGCTATCTAGTTGGAAATGGAAAATCCGAACTAATTTACGCTAAATCAAGAGTCAACCCCAAATCAAAAAATTGGACCATTTGTAACTTGGAATTAATGGCAATCTGCCTAGGAACCAAAGTCCTAGAATACCTTAAAGAAACCTACCTAGAAGAAAACTCAGAAACCAAAAGTTCTTCAAAACAATAATTTGGACAGACTCACAAGTGGCTTTAAATTGGACTGCTCAAAAATCTCTAAAAATGAAATCAATCTTTGTAAAAAACAGAGTGAAAGACATTCAGGAAGCAACAAGAAACTTAAACCATCACCTGGAATTCAGACATGTAGCAGGAGAAGACAACCCAGCAGACCTACTCACCAGACCAATATCTTTCAAGAAATTTCAAAAACTTCTTCACTTTTACCAACATGGTCCCACATTTTTGAGAAATGAAATTGAATGGCCAACCAACTTAATTTTTAACCCCCACCAAGAAACCTTACAGACAACAATAAATGTGTGTCAAACAACTTGTAAAGAAATAAATGAAAAAACTCCCTTGTTAAATATGGAAAGATTCTCTAACAGGAAAAAACTGGTCAGAATCACTGCCTATGTTCTACGGTTCATAGAAAACTTAAAGTACTTCCGCACTCACAAATATAACCCCAAATGTAACCTGACAATGGAAGAACAAATTGCTGTCTTGGAGAAAAATCATACAGCTTACAAAACTAAGGCCACAAATTACTGGCTAAAATTAGTCCAGCAACAACATTTCTCAAAAGAAAAAGAAATAATCCACAAACTAAATAAAGGAGAAAAAGTTGAGGACCTAACAAAGCTGCAAAAGAATCTAAAACTCTTCATTGACAAAGAAGGGTTAGTCAGAACAATGGGGAGATATAAATATGCAACTAACCTTAACTATTCTGCTAGGTATCCTGTACTACTGCCTGAAAATTCTCATTTAACAACGTTAATTGTAACTGAATGTCATGCAAAAGCCAGTCATGCAACCTTAGCTACCACATGCAATTTCCTCAGACAGGAATTCTGGATCCCCAAAATAAGGCAAGTAGTTAAAAAGGTTCTGAAACAATGTCTGTTTTGCCAAAAATACTTTGCCATGGCTTATGAAGTGCCTACTACTGGACCCTTAGTAACGGAACGTTTAAGCTATGAAAAACCCTTTGAAAAAACTGCCCTTGACTATGTTGGTCCAATTTCTGTCCAGGATGAGAATAACCAATTCATGAAAGTCTACTTATTATTGTTCACTTGCTGCGCCACCAGATTCACCAGCCTTCACATCTGCACTGACCTTTCTGCTAAAACCTTTTTAAGAGAACTCTACCATTTGTCCTTAAACTACTCCCTTCCAAAGGTTTTGATTTCAGACAATCAATCCACCTTCAAAAGATCTGAAGATTACCTTAAACATTGGTTCCAAAATGTTCTTGTGTCTCAGTACCTCTCTGATCATGGTATCCAGTGGAAATTTACAGCAGCCTATTCACCCAGAACCTTAGGAATAGCTGAAAGAATGGTGGGTTTAGTCAAAAGAGCCCTCTATACCTCCCTAAAAGGAAGAAAAATCCCGTTAACTGAACTAAAAACAATTGTTCTTGAAATAATGAACACAATTAATTCAAGACCACTCACTTATGTTAATTCAAATGAAGATCCTTCCTCTGATCTACTAACTCCTTTCAAGTTGCTTTTTGGGTATGACAATACCAAATTCAACTTTTTAACCACTAATGATACCCAAGAAGCTGTTAATGAAGATGATCAGGTGGATGCTGATTATATGACAACAACAGAGGACAAAGAAAGAAAGAAAATACTGGATTACTTTCATAAGGGAGCTAAACAATCTCAAGAAATCAAGAAAAGATGGCGATACGAATATTTGAGTAGTTTGAGGGAAAAAGAATACCAACAACACAAACAACCAGTAAGTAAAGAACCTAAAGTAGGAGAACTATGTCTCTTAGATGAAAATTCTATGAATCCCAAATACTTCTGGAAGATTGCTGTAATTGAAACATTACACCCAGATGAAGATGGCATAATCAGGCATGTAACTGTAAAAACACCCAATGGTCATCTCTCCAGAAGACACATATATCGGTTATACCCACTGGAAATAACTGATAAGCCGAATATTGACCTGGAAGAACTGGAAAATTCTTCCACAGAATCAGGAACTGTAGATTCTCCTGACACTACTACTGCCGCTACTCAACCCCGACCACAAAGACAAGCTGCAGTTAGATTTCGGGAAGAACTGCAAAGGAAAATACAGAGTGGATCTTTGTGAAGACCACAAATAGAAAATTGTAAATAATTGTAAATAGCTATAACTTAGGACCAACGTTCTACAGAAAAGACGCTTTCATCTTCATATTTCACCTAAAAGGAACTTTTCTGAAGAGCATTCATTCATTCAAAAAAAAATAAAATAAAATTTCCCAAGAATACAATTCTGGGTAAATTTTTCCCCTTGGGGGGAATGTTGAAAAAAGTGGTTAGAAATAACCGCATATATTTCCAAAGAAAATATAAACAAAATAAATAAAAATAAAAACCCTCGTTTCTAACCAACTAGTGAAGTTGGGTTTCCCTAATTAACCAAAAGAAGGAAAAAAAAAGTTTCTGGGACAAAGAAAAACGGAGCTTTGTCCAGTCTTGAAAATTTTTGACCGCATGAAGCGGGCCCCTTTTTTCTCAAAAAAATTAAAATGCTCGTGGTTACCCAAACCGGGAAACTGAGTCAACCTTCAAACCTAACAACCTTTAATTAAATCGTATCCTTAATTAATAACCACTGCAATTAATCAAAACCCATGTTTAACTAAATAGAGGCCTATCAGAACTAGGTGCAAGTAAGTTAAAGAAAATAACTAAGGTAAGAGAAAAGAAAAACTAGGTACCTAGACGAAACTCGAACCGGGCTACAACGGCCCTAACTCAATAATTAAATGGCTGTTATAGCCCCTATTAAAACCTAAAGGCAATATAGCCCTAACTTAACTTAAATAAAACCTTCTAAACCTTAAACCTTTAAAACCAAAAACTTAAGGGCAATCCAGCCCTAGCCTAACTTAACCTGCAAAACCTAGGTCTGGGAAATAGCCCCTACAAATAAATAACCTAGCAGTGTGTTAAACAATAACCTAAAACTTAACAACGAAAATTAAAAAAACCTGGAAACTAAATGAAACTTATGAATCAGTTAGAAACTGAAAGGGTAACGTTCAACTGGCAACTTCATTTTTGGTAAGTCTAAATTAATTTTGATGAATTTAGCTTCACCATAGTTAGTAATCTGGCTGCTGACCAAATTTAACCTGAAAACCACTGCAACCTACAGTGAAAAAGTCTGTAGCTGTGTTGACAGTGTCTAAATAGGCCATTATTATTTCTATAATTACCGAGTCTATTTAAAGTAAACTTAACCTTAATACTACACCTAAATAAAAATAATATATCTCAAGCTAAATAATAAATTTTTCAATAATTGTCATCGATTTCATCCGTTGTTGTGGCCCACACTCGATCATTTTGGTAGTTAGGCCGACGTGTTACGTAAACAAAAAGTTCATCGGAGACAGCTAAATGCATGAAATCATCCACATCCCAATCTTCAAGATAATGGGCAAACCACATTCCGTCATCGATGTTAAGTTGAGTTTTTCTTGGCTTTGGAAGTTCATGCCGAGGCTTTAAACCTTGCCTATGACGGTACAGTCGAATGATCTCACCACTAACGATCTCTCTAGAAAGTTTAGCACAGCTGTTTTTCCGCTTACGCGTACCGCTTTCAATGATTTTGTTTTCCTGAGAGAATGGCAAATTTGGGAGCCCAGATTTGGTTGTATCCATTTCACATTCATCCAAAGTTTTATTCCAATTTCTTTTGACGAAGTCCACTTCTTCGCAACTTTTTGGCAACCCATGAACGTGTTATAAAGGTGGCTCCAGCATCACGAGCTTCCCGAAATGTTATTGCTTGTATGCGATCTATCACACGTTGCCTCTCCGAATCACCAATTAATTGAGAAGCCATTATATTATCACTTTATCAGCTAGAGTAATTTTAATACCTGCAATAAATAAAGAATTTTATATATTTTTATAATCACTAAAAACTATTTCGATATGAGTAAACATGTAAGCTGCAAAATGAGGGGGCTAAGGTTTTTTGGAACTCTTTATGTGTCGATCTTCAAAGGACCTATTTCGTATTGTTTTTAGTGGTTAATGTTAAATTTACTCGCCTTCGGTATTTTAGCGCTGCCTAATGGTAAAGAAAGAAATTGCCTTACCTTATTATTTCGTTGAGTCTCGCTTCTGTTCGTAGGACGCGACGATATTTTTCGATGTAGGGCCGCGGTACGATGGAGTTACACAACGAGTTGATTTGATGTTATTAATATAGGCAGTCACTATATTTAAATTCCTGAAAGTATAGGCCTATCCTTTTGCGTTATTAGGTTTATATCACATGTTATTCACTCAGAACTTATAGGAAGATAAAATACATCTTCCTTGCTTTAAAGCAGGGCTTAACATAAGCAAGCTCCGAGCGAGCCGCTAATATAAATCTTCGTCTTTTATTATTTACTGATTTTGCCAAGTTCGTTGACTTCTCTCGAAGTAATTTTTATGAGTCAGCAGCGGAAAATTTTTAACATGAAATAATAAATTTTTCTTGTGGTTGGGTGGGCCCAATGTCTCCATATTGGGTTCTATGTATGTATGGCAATTATTTTCATTCCCAATAGGCTATATGGAAAACTGATGAGTGGGTAGTTGGGAGGTAACGAAAATGGTTCACTGAGTAGGTAGGTAGTTAATCTAACAATCATTAAATTCCTTTTATGTCAATAACTGGGTGGATGAAACCAATTGGTTGCTCACCAGAGTTATTCTCCACACTAGTATTTATATACTGTGTGGGAGGAGCGTGCTCGGTAATAAGGATACATTACCGCTCAACCAACCGAGGAATAAACCAAGACAACGCTGGTACGAGAAGCCCCGCGAAGAGGAGAACAAAGGGGGAACGAAAACGAAGAACGGGGCGAGAGGACGTACCCAGCAAAGTACGCTCTCGAATGAGACAACCGGAGAAGGGAGAGACTGTAATAACTAAAAGTAAGTGACTAATATGAGTTTTAACACCAAACAGTTAAGAACATTAAATTAAGCTGGTCAAACAAGTTAGGCCTACATTGTGACCTAAGACCCAGCATCAACTCATAGCTTAACAAAGGTGAAGGTAGATTGCCCTAACCTAATCTTGTGAGGAATCCTACTGTGGACCTCATTTATCTGCCCGCTCTGGACCATTTCCGGAATCTCTAGGCTGACCCCTCTAGGCTAGACTTGATCTACTCTATAGTTAGACTGGAGATATAAGGGTGGGTTAATTGTGGACCAATTCATACAGAGCATTTTTCGCATTGGTGGTCCGTGTGTGGGGAATTTACAAACCTTAACCTTACTTAACAAAAATTGCAGAATTAGGCTAAATGGTCTAGCCTAAGCCTAACCTGAGCAAGCCTAATTAGGTCTACAACCTAGGGCCTAACTAGGAAACATTTACATTTAAGGAGTCTCATTCTCTCATAAGCTTAGACCTGAGTGACACATAAGTACTTGGTGGGGATTAAACCAAATTTAAAACTTGACTGTTTTGTCTGTGCTCTCTCTTCTTGGTAATTTCTTCTTGTCCAATATTTCATTACGATCCCCAGTTAAACAACATTAGTGAACAAGCATTTAAAATGCATACAACTCCAAGCATCCATTCTTCTTTTAAGGAAGAATCACTCAACAGATTTTTTCAACAGGCACATGCATTCCTTGCAATCTGTGTATATATATGTATATATACACTGTACTCTTACATGTGCCACAAATACACTCAACCTATCTGAACATAAGCAATGATTGCATGGGTTACTCAAAAGGGTCTTATGGCCTACCTTGGCCATGGGCCAAAACAATGAGCCTTGGTCTTTTGGCCTACCTTGGCCATGGGCCAAACATTAAATGTCTTATGGCCTACCTTGGCCATGGGCTAAACATTTTCTTATGGCCTACCTTGGCCATAGGGAAAACAATTACAAGGGTCTTATGGCCTACCTTGGCCATGGGCCAAAACAATGAGCCTTGGTCTTTTGGCCTACCTTGGCCATGGGCCAAACATTAAATGTCTTATGGCCTACCTTGGCCATGGGCTAAACATTTTCTTATGGCCTACCTTGGCCATAGGAAAACTATTACAAGTGTCTTATGGCCTACCTTGGCCATAGGGAAAACTATTTGGGTTACTCACTCTCCTGGCTGAGATTGAGAACATCATTAACAATAGACCACTCACTTATGTGAGTGACAACATTAATGACCCAGAACCATTAACTCCAAATCATTTGATTCGGGGAGAACAAGTTAGTCTCCTGCCGGACTACAATATAGACTCTTCAGAAGACCCAAACTGGACTCAACGACATGATGAGCTCCAGACTAAGTTACAACATTTAACTAAAGTTAAAGCTCATTTCATTAAACAGTGGAAAACTGAGTACTTGATGGGTCTAAGGGAGAGACATAAACAAATGACTAAGAAGGATTGGTCTGACACAATTAAGGTAGGGGACCTTGTTCTCATACATGACAGTACTCCAAGACAATACTGGCCTCTGGCTAGAGTTTCAGAACTCAGACCAGGGGCAGACGGGGTAACAAGAGTGGTCAAATTAAGGACTTCAACGGGTGACACAACAAGAGACATTTCTCTTTTGTACCCTTTAGAGTCTGGACCCAAAACAATGGACTTTGGAGAACCTTCTCCACTGACAGTAACAACTGGAGACACTGAACTTCCAGTAACTATTCCTTTGACAGTAGGAGTGGTAACGCATCCTACTACAACATTGACAGACACAAGACCTCAGCGACAAACAGCATTAAAGGCGCGACTATTTTTACAACAAAAATAGATGCTGGGGAATTGTAATAATATCTTCTAACTTTCATTTTTTCTTTTCTTATGGTAAAGACCATAGACAGTTTCATCCTATGGATGTATATTTTCTCTTCTAATTAAATGCTACACCTTCTCCATGAGAAGGTGAGGATAGGCACTGTTAATCAGATTAACAGGCATTTACAGTTAAATAGTTAGCTAGTCTACACTCAGACAAAAATTGGTGACAATGACACCAAAATTTTTATCTCCCGGGGCCCCCAGTATATGGAAAACTGATGAGTGGGTAGTTGGGAGGTAACGAAAATGGTTCACTGAGTAGGTAGGTAGTTAATCTAACAATCATTAAATTCCTTTTATGTCAATAACTGGGTGGATGAAACCAATTGGTTGCTCACCAGAGTTATTCTCCACACTAGTATTTATATACTGTGTGGGAGGAGCGTGCTCGGTAATAAGGATACATTACCGCTCAACCAACCGAGGAATAAACCAAGACAACGCTGGTACGAGAAGCCCCGCGAAGAGGAGAACAAAGGGGGAACGAAAACGAAGAACGGGGCGAGAGGACGTACCAGCAAAGTACGCTCTCGAATGAGACAACCGGAGAAGGGAGAGACTGTAATAACTAAAAGTAAGTGACTAATATGAGTTTTAACACCAAACAGTTAAGAACATTAAATTAAGCTGGGTCAAACAAGTTAGGCCTACATTGTGACCTAAGACCCAGCATCAACTCATAGCTTAACAAAGGTGAAGGTAGATTGCCCTAACCTAATCTTGTGAGGAATCCTACTGTGGACCTCAATTTATCTGCCCGCTCTGGACCATTTCCGGAATCTCTAGGCTGACCCCTCTAGGCTAGACTTAATCTACTCTATAGTTAGACTGGAGATATAAGGGGTGGGTTAATTGTGGACCAATTCATACAGAGCATTTTTCGCAGGCTATGTCGCCAATCCCGAGACAATTTTGTAGATATTTAATTCAATTAATAATTTATATTTAATTAAGAAGTAAAGGTACCACATACGATACCATGTTGTAAGCATATATAGTTTTTCCATACACCATGTGCACCCTCTATTTCATTTGGCAAGGTAAGATTACTATTCTTAATTTTATTAACCTCCTTCCAGAATTCCCTACTGGAAGTATTGCTATTGCCTAATTTTTTGGGTAGAGATTCTCTTCGAAGATTCGCTTCATTTTTCCTTATAAATCTAAGAGCACCCTTGAATCTAGCACGAGTTCTATTTTTCAGTTGGAAGAGTTCCCCCTGCCTAGGTTTCCCCATAGCAACCCATTCCACGAATACATTTTTTGCTACATCATACAAATCAGCACAGTATTCTGCCCACCTTGGATTGACATTTACTTGTCCCCATTTTGTATTCTTAAAGCTACTGCCACTCGCAGCCTTAATGGCATGTTCAAGCTCACCGTAATACTTATTTAAGGGATCTATATGGTTTACATCATCACAGGAGGGATTCCTACAAGCCAAAGCTTCTGCAGGAATCCTTACAAGCCTTAGTAGTGCATCAGTCTGCATTGTATAGTAATCTACCTCAGAGTGATAAGATTTGACCAATTAACCTTATAGTAATCGGCATTATCACAGTCATTGTCTAAGTCAGGTGCTACCATACGATCAAGCCCTACTACAAATGGGATATGATCAGATTCAAATACATCATAAAGTATGGACATGCTATTAATTATATTATAACCATCGTGGGAGGCTATACAGTGGTCTAACCACGAGTGAGTCCCCCAGGCATCAATAACATATGTAAATGAGTCATTAGGGAGTAGCAATTTACTGGCAAGTTTGTAGTCGCATGCCTCACAGTAATTGATAAGAAGCTTACCAAATACGAAACAGGTTTAGTGATAGTGCTGTTAAAATCACCAACCACTACAACACATGAAGAGTCCAGCTCCTCTAGCAGTATATTTAGTTTACAGAGTATCTAAAAATACCTCCTCATTTTCAGTACACTCATAAGGCATATAAACATTGAATATATTTTATAGATAATGCCTGAATTATATATAGGTAGGTCACTAAAAAAATTTAAAAAATTGAAAAATAAAAATTGTAAGAGGAGCATACAAATTTATAAGGGAAAACTATCAAAGTTTTAGCACTTTGCCCTTGTCTAAATCCGTTCTGAAAGAATTCAAAACAACAGGATCAAGTGGAAAAAGACACTGGTTCATGTTAAAATTATTTGTAAGTTGAATAATAGCAGACTCAAGAATATTTCTATTAACAATTAACAATGTTGCTAGAGTGAAACAAAACTGAAGTATTATTCCAATCAATACAGTGGGACAACTCTGACAAGTGGACAAAAAGGGCACTGGACGACTGTCCCGTTCTAACGGAATATTGATGCTGTTTTACACGCGTGTGCAAATCCTTTCCCGTCTAACCTTTGGTTGTAAACAATGTGATTCCTTTTACATTGGTCAGACGGGAAAGGATTTGCACACGCGTGTAAAACAGCATCAATATTCCGTTAGAACGAAACAGTTGTCCAGTGCCCTTTTTGTCCACTTGTCAGAGTTATAATTTTTAGCAACAGTAAGAGGTACACATGTGCAAACAGTTACAAAGACGTTAAACAATCCCAAGTAAGAAATAAACAAAAATAAGAGGATGAAATGTATTTTATGAACTGCTGTTGACAGTATGCCAAAAATGCCAATCAGGCTCGTCATTTAAGGATTGAAAAACGACAACAAAATGGAATTATTGTAAAAAACAAAACCCAAATCCATGAGAGTGACGAGCGATTTTATAACCTCCTTAAATTTTCCATTCAATTACAGTCAGTATGATTTTTTTTTGTTTGTTTTGATGGCATCGTTTAATCTCCTTCTCGAATATGTAAGGTCATATGATAGAGGGGACCTACAGCTTCGCGTGGGGTCCGAACCACGGGTCGCCATTACATAAACTGGACGCGGAGGATGGTCCCAATGTCGCTTAACTTCACTAATCGACGGGAAGCAGTTTTACCACACTGACCACGACGTAGCCCTAATTCATAAGATAAAATAATCTTCGTACCACCCTCACCGCGACCCTCAGACACAAATAAACCATTGTACAGCATTCTATATTAATATCACCGTTTTATTTAGTACAGGGGTGGCCAACCTTTTTTCATGAAGGCTCATATTTCAATTAATGACCCACACCGAGGGCCAGTGTGCAAATTTTAGATAAAATTTTGTTTTAAAATTAAATTTTATTGAAATAAAATATGACATTAGATAATGAATTTTCAGTATCCGCCGGGCCTGATACAAATCTTTGGCCGGCCGCACTCTCGCACGACTGACCTATTTTCCACAACACTCATTTACATATTACACTTACCACGGTCCATAAAAGTTTCAAACCTCGATTCCAAACAAGAGTAAAAAAGAAGAAGAGAGAGAAGAAACTAGAAAAACGGGGCCGCATTTATTCTCGCCTTAGACGTATTTAGCTCTATGAACTACCTCTCGCGATAGTTTGGGAGATCCCAATCACCTTGGTCTGCTGACCTCCAAAGGAGGATATGCCGTACCAAAAGTGATAAATTGTCGTCGTAATGTGTTGTATCGTTAAAAAAGAATCTTGTGAAAATTAAATACATTTACTTTAATAAAAAAATTAAGTTGATACTCAAACTTTTATATAATTTATTATTAGTTACTCCCTAAAAAATTAAAAAATGTTTCGAACTATATTTTCTTTTAAACTTTTTTTAAAGTTAAGAAGAAATTTGAAATATGTTTGTGATTTTCTTCCAAAAGTTAAGTTTTATAAATTAAAATTTTATTTACTTTAAATTAGTTTTGAAAAGCAAGAAAAATGTCCTCACATTGGATACAACAAGAAAGAGTATAATTTTGCAGTCTCCCTTCGGGGAGTCAAAAAGAAAAAAAAAATGGTGTTAATAATCTAGTAGGGTTGAAGCACCTTAAACAAACAAAAAACTTCATTTTTTCTTTGTTTTTCTATATTTCTTTCTTTTCCTTCGGGGAGACAAAAAAAAAAAAAAAAAATATGGTGTTAATAATCCAGCAGGCGCACCTGAAACAGAAAAAACAGAAACTGTTTATTTTTCCTTTAACACAAATCTTATTTTTAGTGCAGTTTTATGCCTTTTAAATCTTTGAGTACAATTCGAGAAAATACGTCTAATTTTAGGGGAATATAATTAATTAAAAAAATTTACTACATTCCCTAAAATTATTTATGTTAAAAACAAAAGCCGTGAAAGCTTAAGGACGATGAGGAATACTCGTCTGAACATCGCCTTATTCTCAGAGTGAAGTAATAGAGTATCTACATTTAATCCTAAGTTACATTAATGCAAAGTTTCATTAGTATTTTATTAGCAGAGATTTTAACTTTATTTTAAACTTATTCGCTTCAGAAATATTTTTTATATTTGTGTTTAAAATCAACGAAAACAGATGATTTTGAATTGAGAAATAATGTACTTAAATCTACTTTAGTCTGGTATAAATGAATTTCTTGAGGTAAAATATATTTTATCTTTAATCTTTCAATAATTTTAACTCCTTAAAGGATGCATTTGAAGGATTGTGAAAATCAACATCAGATAGGAATCCTATTGTTTTTGTTTCAATAAGAGATATTTACCAATACGAGGTTACAGTATGTCATAAGGAGGAACAAAAATAGAATAATTAATAAAGAATTCAAAAAACTTCACTTTTTTCTACGTGAAGGTCAAAATATGAAAATAAAAACCCACTCTAATAGACAGTTTATTTCCACGACAGTTTCGACGCCCACTGGCATTCGTGTTTCTGTATCCACCCGAGGAGGATGCCAGTGGGCGTCGAAACTGTCGTGGAAATAAACTGTCTATTAGAGTGGGTTTTTATTTTCATATAATAAAGAATTACTTAAGACAATTTTAAGAAGTATATTATAAATTATAGCCCCGAGAGCGAGATTGGAGGATGGAAAGGACCACTTACTGTATGTCTGCACGACAAATTTGTTTTATAGAAAAGAATTTCAAGAAAAATTAATCTAGAATTTTGGTTTTATACGCAATAATGTAGGAAAATATATAAAAAATATACTAAATTATTTAATTGTTAACAATTTACGTTAAGTAATATATAAATAAATTCAATTTCCTTTATTAAATTTTTCAGTCTATTTCCTTACCTTAATATTTCTTTACCCAAATGGATATCCAAAACTGATGCCACAAGAGCCCCAATAGTTGGCTCTAAAATAAATTAACTCTTCACTAATTTTACAATTATGAGATGTGTGTGTGTGGTGTGTGTGTGTGTGTGTGTAGAGAGAGAGAGAGAGAGAGATATATACACCATTATTACACTTGGAAAATAATGGCGAAACTAGTCTCTAATCTTACTCTCAATCCTGTAACTTCCCAAACAACAGTGGAAAGTAGAAAAAGGAAGACTGTGTCGTGTTCTCAAATTAAAGGCGAGACAGGGGAACATCTTTAACCCTGAAAAAAATAGTTTTGTTGTGAGAGGACCAAAACTGTTTAATCAGCTGCCCAGACCTAACGAACACGAGGGGATTACAGTGGACATCTTCAAAAGAAGACTAGACGCTTGGCTCAGAACAATCTCCAGTTAATATGTTTTAAATGACATAGGCTGGACCTGTAAATCAAAATAACTTTTATGAGGTAGTTTTAGTCGCATTATTCAAATTTGTCACTCATTTTGGTACTTGTGGGTTATCTGTCGCCGCTTTTTAATATACCTATTGGTTATCTGTTTCCACTTTTTACTTGTGGGTCATTTATTTTTTAGTTAGGTTAGGTTAGGTTAGGTTAGTAGAGAGAAACGATGCCCGCATTTATTCTCGCCTTAGACGTATTTAGCTCTATGAATTACCTCTCGCGATAGTTTGGGAGATCCCAATCACCCTGGCCTGCTGACCCCCAAGGAGGATGCCCGTACCAAAAGTGATAAATTGTCGTCGTAATGCGTTGTATCGTTAAAAAGAATCTTATGAAAATTAAATACATTACTTTAATAAAAAAATTAAGTTGATACTCAAACTTTTATATAATTATTATTAGTTACTCCTAAAAATTAAAAATATTTCTAACTATATTTTCTTTTAAACTTTTTTGAAGTTAAAGAAGAAATTGAAATATATTGTGATTTTCTTTCAAAAGTTAAGTTTCATAAATTAAAATTTTATTTCCTTTTAAATTAGTTTTGAAAAGTACCAAAGACGTCTTCACTTTTTCTTTGTTTTTCTATGTTTTTTCTTCCCCTTCGGGGAGACAAAATAAAAAAAATAAAAAGTATGGTGTCAATAATCCAGCAGGGTTGATGCACCACCTTAAACAGAAAAAAACAAAAACTTTGTTTATTTTTCCTTTATTTAACACAAATCTTATTTTTAGTGCAGTTTTATGCCTTTTAAATCTTTACGTACAATTATGAGAAAAAAACGTCTAATTTTAGAAAAATATAATTTATTAAAAAATTAACTACATTCCCCTAAAATTATGTTAAAAACAGAAGCCGTGAAAACCTTAAGGACGATGAGGAATACTCGTCTGAACATCGCCTATCCTCAGAGTATCTACATTTAATCCTAAGTTACATTAATGCAAAGTTTCATTAGTATTTTATTAGCAGAGATTTTAACTTTATTTTAAACTTATTCACATCAGAAATATTTTTTATATGTCTTTAAATCACTCCACTGTTTAAAGTCAACGAAAACAGATGATTTTGAATTGAGAAATAATATACTTAAATCTACTTTAGTCTGGTATAAATGAATTTCTTGAGGTAAAATATATTTTAGCTTTAATCTTTTAGGTGCTCTTCCAATACGTGCTCTACCGTAAAATTTACATTCCAATATGTGCTAACTAACGAAAATATCACGACCTAACCTAACCAATCGTTTGGTCAATTGTACGCCCTTGACGATTGGTTAGGTTAGGTCGTGATATTTTCGTTAGTTAGCACATATTGGAATGTAAATTTTACGGTAGACTCAGGTAGACATGTATTGGAAGAGCACCATCTTTTAATAATTTTAACTCCTTAAAGAATGCATTTGAAGGATTGTGAAAATCAACATCGGATAGTAATCCAATTGTTTTTGTTTCAATAAGAGATATTTACCGATACGAGGTTACAGTATGTCATGAGGAAGAACAAAAGTAGAATAATTAATAAAGAATTAATTATTTAAAACAATTTTAAGAAGTATATTATAAATTATCGCCCCGAGAGCGAGATTAGAGGATGGAAAGGAACATTTACTGTATATCTGCACGACAAATTTGTTTTAGAGAAAAGAATTTTAAGAACAATTAATCTAGACTTTTGGTTTTATACGCAATAATGTAGGAAAATATATAAAAAATATACTAAATTATTTAATTGTTAAGAATTTACGTTAAGTAATATATATATATATATATATATATATATATATATATATTATATATATATATATATATATAATATAAACAGGAACACCAGAGAAAATACAAACATCCTTCAAGGTTTAATAGTACCAACGTTTCGGAATGCACTAATTCCCTCTTCAGGGCTAAAACAATAAAATTCCAAATCACATACAAAATACAAATTGCTTAATAACAATTTAAAATGAACTTAAAAAATTATAAAAAGTAGCTAAGAAAATGTAAAACATTAAAACTAAAAGGTAAATAAATGTGAAGTTAAAAAGTTAAAATTATAAAAAAGTAAAAAAGTACAAGCATTAAAACTGAAATGTAAATAAAATAAACTAGTACCTTAACCAAAACATAGCAGATCTATCGATGATTCGTCAGAATTTAGGTCTGGTTTTAGTTTATAAATAAACAAAGACTCCATAATTTTAAGCTTAAGGTCAGAGCTTCCGGCAGCAAGTACGGTGAAATTATTCCTACACTTCTTAAGTCATCTATAGTTTATCAATACAAGTGTGACCACTGTATGGGGTCATATATAGGTAAAACTAAAAGACATTTAAAATCTCGTATTTACGAACATCTCGGTAAATCGGTCCGTACAAATTTACCCCTTGGCAAACCACCTAATTCTCTCATACGTAATCACTCACACAACAATAACCACCCAATTTCACAGTCTAATTTCACCGTACTTGCTGCCGGAAGCTCTGACCTTAAGCTTAAAATTATGGAGTCTTTGTTTATTTATAAACTAAAACCAGACCTAAATTCTGACGAATCATCGATAGATCTGCTATGTTTTGGTTAAGGTACTAGTTTATTTTATTTACATTTCAGTTTTAATGCTTGTACTTTTTTACTTTTTTATAATTTTAACTTTTTAACTTCACATTTATTTACCTTTTAGTTTTAATGTTTTACATTTTCTTAGCTACTTTTTATATTTTTTTAAGTTTATTTTAAATTGTTATTAAGCAATTTGTATTTTGTATGTGATTTGGAATTTTATTGTTTTAGCCCTGAAGATGGAATTAGTGCATTCCGAAACGTTGGTACTATTAAACCTTGAAGGATGTTTGTATTTTCTCTGGTGTTCCTGTTTATTATTAAACTGCGTTTTCCGCGCCACCAATCAATAGCCGATATATATATATATATATATATATATATATATATATATATATTCAATTTCCTTTATTAAATTTTTCATATTTTTCAGTCTTTGTTTCCTTACCTTAATATTTCTTTACCCAAATGGATATCCAAAACTGATGTATAGAACACAATTCTGAAGAAAATATTTAATTGTGATAACCCTAAAAAAACCTACATCATTTTGCAGTTGATTATTATTAAATTGTTGATTATTTTACTATTGTAGTTACCCCAGAATATGTCTTGTCACGTTTTCTATCATGGCTGCTCACGTTATCTCTCATAGAGCATTGTTCTAACTAATTCATATAAACACATATAATGTAATTCATATAATAATATTTAAATACTCAAATAAAAAGGTGTGCCATTCCACTTAATTGTAATTATCATACAGTTTGGTATATGAAATATTTTGATGGTTTTCTGGCGCGCATAAGGCCATTTTCTGAGCCACCTTTCTCAGAGGCTAGAATGTAACGTTTCAGAACATTCTAAAACGTTTTGTGAAATATTTGAAGTGACTCATGATTTATGAAGCTATTTTACCACCTCGGCTTGCAGTGAGGGGATAGATTTAGTGATTATCTACTGATATTTTTTTTGTTACTGTTCACGTGTGAGTATTATTCTGTTATATTTTAGAAAAAGCTATTTCTACGCATATTATAGCGATACATTGAGCAAAATTTAATTAACAACTTTGATTTGAGCTAAAATTAGGTGGTTCATTTTTAGTACAACTGAGCAGTATGAGGCCTATTTCAATGTTCTAATTTACAGGGATGGGGAGTCGGCCAAAAACAACCGACTCCCGACTCCTGAGTCGGTATTTTTAAAAACTGACTCCGACTCCCGACTCTTTCCTTATCATGCTGATCTACAACCTTATAAATATTGGGATGTTTGTTTCGTAGATGGGGTTTCAAGTTTGAGGCTCTAGTTGGAGCATTAGCATGTTTCCCAGTGTAAGCACTAATTTTTGCATTACACTCTTTACCATCCTTTTCTACTTGACAAATAAAAATACTTTCATCCTCATTTAGCTTAAAATATTGAAAGACTGCTGATTTTCTACTAGGCCCACGACTCATTACTAATAGGGGCTAATTAATTAATAATTAATATATTGCTAATTTTTATATGGTACCTAGTATCCTAAAATAGAAATATGAAATTCATTTGCTAAGATTTACCAGAACAATAAATCAAATGTGGAAATGTGAATCTAGAATTAGTTCAGGAAGATATTTATTTAGGGCAGAGTAGTATTCTGGTAAATTGTTGGCATATAGAAATTGAATCAAAGAGTCGGGAGTCGGTCGTTTTTACCGACTCCCGACTCCCGACTCCCCACCTCTGGTTCTAAAGAATATTTTTAGGATGTGTTTCTTTAGTTTTTTTAGAGTACATGAACAAATTATTATTTGCATTACAGACAACAGATAAAATAGCATTTTATAACATTTTGAAACCAAAAAAGCATAATGTGTTTAGCATTTGCAGATAAATTTGTTCTTGCCCATTTCAGCTCTTTTTTTAACCAAGAATTTTGCGCTGAAAAGAGTTAATACCTGTCTGTAGTGGATACTTAACTGTTGTATTATTGTTTTTATTTCAGTGTGAACTCATTAAGAAAATGGCTCAAGTCAGAACAAGGACGAAATCAAGTTCTCATCTGAGTAATCTTGTTGGCACTGGCCGGGAGCTGTTGGTGTCTGAACTGCCAACTGTGAGGGATATCCTGAGGTATGGCATCTACTTGAGGAAGCAAAGTGAAGATGACAGGAGGAACTACCGAGTGGACAAGCTGGTGAGTGACATCTACCCTGGTCTGATTTGTCAGTGGAGCAAAGCTAATGCTCTTTTCAAGCCACCTGTTATCAATGAAAAAGTGACCATCATGTCTAAGCTCAAGGAGGTCTGGAATCAGGCAGTGAAGTTTTCTCTTGGGAAGGGCAATAGGAAAGCTCCTTGATTCTGCTACAGACTTTGATATCAATCCAAACTTCACCCGAATCTCTGTTGGCCCTCCACTGATCAAGCTTCCTGACAAAGTCATTCAAGATCTCTCAACTGATCAATACTATGGCTATAAAATCGTCTGTGCAGTCAGGGATGGAGTACTTCCTGCAGGGCTGGCTCTGTTAGAGATAGGACCAGTAAACCACAGCCGCTGGCTCACCACAGCGAACAGACTTCTCAGGCTCTGGGTGTCAAAGCACGGACTTAAAGGAAAGACCCTGAAGATTCTGCAATTCATTGTGGAATTCATCATTGGAGTGTATTACCCATGTTGGTTCAACGTGAAGGTCAAGCACTCCTGGATCGAAGGGCCTAGGCACATCCTCTTTCAGCTGGACTGCCTCAAGTCCCAGAGAAAGGAGGTGCTGGATATTGTGATGCCAACTGTGAGAAGATCTGCTTGGTATGCCCACAGTGAAGTCATCCTCCAAACACTACTCTGCTCTGAGGATCAGAAGGAGAGGATTGAAGGGGTGGAGAGAATCCTGGCCATCAGGGAGAGGGGGACCCGGACACTCAGCTGGGGGACTCCTCTGTTAGGAGCAGAAGGACACCTGACATCAATTGTGATGCTTCCAGCATCGGTGACTTGATCAGCTGGTCAGAAGGTGTGTCAGAGCCACCTCTCACCTGCTCTCTAAGCACCTCAGAGGTGAAAAACTTCATCAACACCCCCATGGAGGTGCGCAACTGGCCTTGCCACACACAAAGCATTGAGAGGGTTGTTAAAATGGTGACTGATGCTTCTGCTAAGTACTTCTCACAGGAAAAGAGGGATGGAGGGATCAGGGCTCAGGAGACCAGCAGGAAGCTGATGTCCAAGTCTGAGTCAAAGCAGGATTTGTGCAACCTGGCAAAGTTCAAGATGTCAGGAGAATGATCTTTGTAATTATATCCAGTGATATACATGCAGTTCACCTATTAATAAATATATGTAAAGTTGATTTGGCCTTGTCAATATAAATGATTTACCTTATATCTTTTAATATATTATAAAGGGGTTCAAAAGGGTAAAATTGGTAATTTAGAAATACAAAATGATGTAGGTTAGAGTTATCCTATCCAAAAAATAAGCTCATATTTGAATTCCCCATGTAAAAACACATAATTTAGACACCCCTGATGGTAGGATTTCCTTCAGATTCATGTTGTCACCTGAGTACGACCCGCCCTACCACAAGAGCCCCAATAGTTGGCTCTAAAATAAATTATAACTCTTCACTAACACTTTACAATTATGAGATGCGTGTGTGTGTGTGTGTGTGTGAGAGAGAGAGAGAGAGAGAGAGAGAATAAGTTAAAAAAAGGGGGACAACGAGGTTGACCTTCGTGAAATGAAAAAACATCGTACGGAACATTTGAAAGGTTGAAAAGTATGCATACCTTAACCTAATAACCTTAAATGAGATAGCAGTAAACAGAGCAAAGAGAGAAACTGGGCAGATACTGAGAACCTTTAAACGAAGGGATAGGAATATAATAATTCCTCACTGAAAACACTGATCATACCCAAATTGGAATACTGCTCGGTCCTAACATGCCCATATAAAAAAGAAGACATTAGACAACTAGAAGAGATTCAGAGAAGCTTTACAGCCAAGATCAAGGGGTGCAAAGAACTAAACTACTGGGAAAGGTTACGAATTAAACTAGCTATATTCACTGGAAAGGAGGAGAGAGAGAGAGAGATACACCATTATTTACACTTGGAAAATAATGAAGAAACTAGTCTCTAATCTTACTCTGAACCCTGTAACTCCCAAAACAACGGTGGAAAGTAGAAAATGAAGACTGTGTCGTGTTCCCAAATTAAAGCCGAGACAGGGGAACATCCTTAACCCTGAAAGAAAATAATTTTATTGTGAGAGGACCAAAACTGTTTAATCAGCTGCCCAGACCTAACGAACACGAGTGCGATTACAGTGGACATCTTCAGAAGAAGACTAGACACCTGGCTCAGAACAATCTCCAGTTAATATGTTTTAAATGACATAGGCTGGACCTGTAAATCAAAGTAACTTTTTATGAGCTAGTTTTAGTCGCATTTTTCAAATTTGTCACTCATTTTTTGTGCAGACTATTGTAGAAAATAATAATATAAATAAATAAAATAAATAAAATATATATTTAGTGTATTTGTAGTCGGGGGTGGTATGACGTCATGTTACTCTGCGATTTAATTAGTTTGTTGGTTTTTCTGGCTATTTTTTTTCTAATTGGATTCAGTTTGGTGGTGTTTGCGATAGAATTATGACGTGCCGTTCGTGTGGTTTCGACTTTGAGAACTTGATTCGTCATGTGCCCTAGATGATTAATTAAATGAGTAATTGAATGCCCGGTTAGGTCAACTGTACGCCCTTGATTGGTTAAGTCGTGATATTTTCGTTAGTTTAAACGAAAATGACGAGAGCAAACTTTTCTGGTTAATTCAGGTGTTTTGCACGTTTCCTGTGGTAATGCGTCGTTTACCGTAAAAAATGCTGCAAAACCATGTATTTATTTTTAAAAAAAATGGTGGTTCCCATAAAATGGAAAAAATCCAAAAGAACCACGAAGGAAAGGAAACACAGAATGGTGCTCGAGCGCTTTCGTCTAATGACATCCTCAGGAACACTGAAGTAAATAAAGAGTTCGAAACTATATATAGGTCACAAAAATTTTTGTATATATATGTATGTACTTTCCTGTTAACGGGAATACCCTAAAAAAGTTTTACAGTTATGTATTTTTGCTCTCGTCATTTTCGTTTAAACTAACGAAAATATCACAACTTAACCTAACCAATTAATTATCAAAGGCGTACAGTTCACCTAACCGGCATTCAATTAACCTAACTGGGCATTCAGTTGACCTAACCGAGCATTTTCCGTTATAGGTTAATTCAGTGCCCGGTTAGGTAATTTGAATGCCCGGTTAGGTCAACTGTACGCCCTTGATGATTGGTTAGTTTAAGTTGATATTTTCGTTAGTTTAAACGAAAATGACGAGCAAAAATACATAACAAACAGTAAAACTTTTTTAGAGTATTCCCGTTAACAGGAAAGTACCTATATATATACTAAATATAGAAATAAAAATTATGGGAGGAGCATACAAATTTGTAAGGAAAAACTACCAATTTTAGCACTTTGCCCTTCTTGTCCAAATCCATTCTGAACGAATTCAAAACAACAGGATCAAGTGGATTGTTTACAACCAATTTTATAGATAATGCGTGAATTAAATATACTATTATATGTCACAAAAAATAAAAAAATAAAAATAAATTGAAAAATAAAAATTGTAAGAGGAGCATACAAATTTATAAGGAAAAACTACCAAAGTTTTAGCACTCTGCCCTTCTTGTCTAAATCCGTTCTGTACGAATTCAAAACAACAGGAACAAGTGGATTGTTTACAACCAATTTTATAGATAATGCCTGAATTATATATAGGTCACAAAAAATAAAAAATAAAAATAAATTGAAAAATAAAAATTGTAAGAGGAGCATACAAATTTATAAGGAAAAACTACCAAAGTTTTAGCACTCTGCCCTTCTTGTCTAAATCCGTTCTGAACGAATTCAAAACAATAGGATCAAGTGGAAAAAGACCTTGGCTCATGTTAAAATTATTTGTAAGTTGAATAATAGCAGAGTCAAGAATATTTCTATTAACAATGTTGCTAGAGCGAAACAAAACTGAAGCATTATTCCAATCAATACAGTGGGATAACTCTGACAAATGGACAAAAAGGGCACTGGCCGACTGTCCCATTCTAACAAAAATAAGAGGATGAAATGTATTTTATGAACTGCTGTTGACAGTATGCTAAAAATGCCAATCAGACTCGTCATTTAAGGATTGAAAAACGACCACAAAGTGGAATTATTGTAAAAAAAAAAAAAAAAAAAGAGTGATTTTATAGCCTCATTAAATTTTCCATTCAATTACAGTCAATATGATTTTTTGTTTGTTTTGATGGAATCGTTTAATCTCCTCAAATATGTAAGGTCATGTGATAGAGGGGACCTACCGCTTCACGTGGTCTCCGAACCACGGATCGCTATTACATAAACTGGACGCGGTTGATGGTCCCAATGTCGCTTAACTTCGCTAAACGACGGGAAGCAGTTTTACCACACTGACCACGACGTAGCCCTAATTCATAAGATAAAATAATCTTCGTACCACCCACACCCCGACCCACAGACACAAATAAACCATTGTACAGCATTCTATATTAATATCACCGTTTTATTTAGTACATGGGTGGCCAACCTTTTTTCATGAAGGCTCATATTTCAATTAATGACCCACACCGAGGGCCAGTGTGCAAATTTTAGATAAAATTTTATTGAAATAAAATATGACATTAGACGATGAATTTTCAGTATCCGCCGGGCCTGATACAAATCTTTGGCGAGTCACACTCTCGCACGCCGGACCAATCTTCCACAACACTCATTTACATATTACACTTACTACGGTCCATAAAAGTTTCAAACCTCGGTTCCAAACAAGAGTAAAAGAGAAGAAGAGGAGAAAGTAAAAAAAGGGGACACGGAACACAAAGTGAACAAATCAAATGGGACCGCAGAAGGAGAGAAAGGATGCCCGCATTTATTCTTTATTCTATAATTATTATTTATTATTTATTATTTATTCTTTGTTCTATAATTATTATTTATTATTTATTCTATAATTATGCCCGCATTTACTTATTTATTTATTTTATTATTATTAATTTATAACGGCTAGCTGCTTATTTTTAATAAGAGCCCAGTAAAGCCTAAAGCTTAAGGGCCAAATTAAAAAAAAAAATTAAAAATAAATAGTCGAGCTTCACAATTATTTATGTCATTGTAAAAATTGTAAATTGTAAAAAGACTACTGTATTTATTTTATTATTAATAAAGGTTATTCTATCTATCTATCTATCTATTCTCGCTTTAGACGTATTTAGCTCTATGAACTACCTCTCGCGATAGTTTGAGAGATCCCAATCACCCTGGCCTGCTGACCCCCAAAGGAGGATATGCCCGTACCAAAAGTGATAAATTGTCGTGCGTTGTATCGTTAAAAAAGAATCTTGTGAAAATTAAATACATTTACTTTAATAAAAAAAAATTAAGTTCATACGCAAACTTTTATATAATTTATTATTAGTTACTCCCTAAAAAATTAAAAAATGTTTCCAGCT
Source organism: Bathynomus jamesi (assembly GCA_023014485.1). Lineage (NCBI taxonomy): Eukaryota > Metazoa > Arthropoda > Malacostraca > Isopoda > Cirolanidae > Bathynomus > Bathynomus jamesi. Next base: position 1,497,975 of record JAJOZX010000284.1, read on the forward strand.
ATATTTTCTTTTAAACTTTTTTTAAAGTTAAAGAAGAAATTTGAAATATGTTTGTGATTTTCTTCCAAAAGTTAAGTTTTATAAATTAAAATTTTATTTACTTTAAATTAGTTTTGAAAAGGAAGAAAAAGGTCCTCACATTGGATACAACAAGAAAGAGTATAATTTTGCAGTCTCCCTTCGGGGAGTTAAAAAGAAAAAAAAAATGGTGTCAATAATCCAGCAGGGTTAAAGCACCTTAAACAGAAAAAAGCAAGCTTTACATTGGATAAAAATTCTTAATTTTGCAACCTTCCTTCGGAAAGTCAAAAAAAAAAATGGTGTCAATAATCTAGCAGGGTTGAAGCACCTTAAACAGAAAAAAAACAAACAAAAAACTTCATTTTTTCTTTGTTTTTCTATATTTCTTTCTTCCCCTTCGGAGAGAGACAAAAAAAATAAAAAATATGGTGTTAATAATCCAGCAGGCGCACCTGAAACAGAAAAAACAGAAACTGTTTATTTTTCCTTTAACACAAATCTTATTTTTAGTGCAGTTTTATGCCTTTTAAATCTTTGAGTACAATTCGAGAAAATACGTCTAATTTTAGGGGAATATAATTAAAAAATTTACTACATTCCCCTAAAATTATTTATGTTAAAAACAAAAGCCGTGAAAGCTTAAGGACGATGAGGAATACTCGTCTGAACATCGCCTTATTCTCAGAGTGAAGTAATAGAGTATCTACATTTAATCCTAAGTTACATTAATGCAAAGTTTCATTAGTATTTTATTAGCAGAGATTTTAACTTTATTTTAAACTTATTCGCATCAGAAATATTTTTTATATTTGTGTTTAAAATCAACGAAAACAGATGATTTTGAATTGAGAAATAATGTACTTAAATCTACTTTAGTCTGGTATAAATGAATTTCTTGAGGTAAAATATATTTTATCTTTAATCTTTCAATAATTTTAACTCCTTAAAGAATACATTTGAAGGATTGTGAAAATCAACATCGGATAGTAATCCTATTGTTTTTGTTTCAATAAGAGATATTTACCAATACGAGGTTACAGTATGTCATAAGGAGGAACAAAAATAGAATAATTAATAAAGAATTCAAAAAACTTCACTTTTTTCTATGTGAAGGTCAAAATATGAAAATAAAAACCCACTCTAATAGACAGAGTTTATTTCCACGACAGTTTCGACGCCCACTGGCATTCGTGTTTCTGTATCCACCCGAGGAGGATGCCAGTGGGCGTCGAAACTGTCGTGGAAATAAACTCTGTCTATTAGAGTGGGTTTTTATTTTCATATAATAAAGAATTACTTAAGACAATTTTAAGAAGTATATTATAAATTATAGCCCCGAGAGCGAGATTGGAGGATGGAAAGGAACACTTACTCTATGTCTGCACGACAAATTTGTTTTATAGAAAAGAATTTCAAGAAAAATTAATCTAGACTTTTGGTTTTATACGCAATAATGTAGGAAAATATATAAAAATATACTAAATTATTTAATTGTTAACAATTTACGTTAAGTAATATATAAATAAATTCAATTTCCTTTATTAAATTTTTCAGTCTATTTCCTTACCTTAATATTTCTTTACCCAAATGGATATCCAAAACTGATGCCACAAGAGCCCCAATAGTTGGCTCTAAAATAAATTAACTCTTCACTAATTTTACAATTATGAGATGTGGTGTGTGTGTGTGTGGAGAGAGAGAGAGAGAGAGAGAGAGATATATACACCATTATTTACACTTGGAAAATAATGGCGAAACTAGTCTCTAATCTTACTCTCAATCCTGTAACTTCCCAAACAACAGTGGAAAGTAGAAAAGGAAGACTGTGTCGTGTTCTCAAATTAAAGGCGAGACAGGGGAACATCTTTAACCCTGAAAGAAAATAGTTTTGTTGTGAGAGGACCAAAACTGTTTAATCAGCTGCCCAGACCTAACGAACACGAGTGGGATTACAGTGGACATCTTCAAAAGAAGACTAGACGCTTGGCTCAGAACAATCTCCAGTTAATATGTTTTAAATGACATAGGCTGGACCTGTAAATCAAAATAACTTTTTATGAGGTAGTTTTAGTCGCATTATTCAAATTTGTCACTCATTTTGGTACTTGTGGGTTATCTGTCGCCGCTTTTTAATATACCTATTGGTTATCTGTTTCCACTTTTTACTTGTGGGTCATTTATTTTTTAGTTAGGTTAGGTTAGGTTAGGTTAGGTTAGTAAAGAGAAACGATGCCCGCATTTATTCTCGCCTTAGACATATTTAGCTCTATGAATTACCTCTCGCGATAGTTTGGGAGATCCCAATCACCCTGGCCTGCTGACCCCAAAAGGAGGATATGCCCGTACCAAAAGTGATAAATTGTCGTCGTAATTCGTTGTATCGTTAAAAAAGAATCTTATGAAAATTAAATACATTTACTTTAATAAAAAAAAGTTAAGTTGATACTCAAACTTTTATATAATTTATTATTAGTTACTCCCTAAAAAATTTAAAAATATTTCTAACTATATTTTCTTTTAAACTTTTTTTGAAGTTAAAGAAGAAATTGAAATATATTTGTGATTTTCTTTCAAAAGTTAAGTTTCATAAATTAAAATTTTATTTCCTTTAAATTAGTTTTGAAAAGTACCAAAGACGTCTTCACTTTTTCTTTGTTTTTCTATGTTTTTTCTTCCCCTTCGGGGAGACAAAATAAAAAAAAAAAAAATATGGTGCCAATAATCCAGCAGGGTTGATGCACCACTTTAAACAGAAAAAAACAAAAACTTTGTTTATTTTTCCTTTATTTAACACAAATCTTATTTTTAGTGCAGTTTTATGCTTTTTAAATCTTTACGTATAATTACGAGAAAATACGTCTAATTTTAGGGGAATATAATTAATTAAAAAATTAACTACATTCCCTTAAAATTATGTTAAAAACAAAAGCCGTGAAAACCTTAAGGACGATGAGGAATACTCGTCTGAACATCGCCTATCCTCAGAGTATCTACATTTAATCCTAAGTTACATTAATGCAAAGTTTCATTAGTATTTTATTAGCAGAGATTTTAACTTTATTTTAAACTTATTCACATCAGAAATATTTTTTATATGTCTTTAAATCACTCCATTGTTTAAAGTCAACGAAAACAGATGATTTTGAATTGAGAAATAATATACTTAAATCTACTTTAGTCTGGTATAAATGAATTTCTTGAGGTAAAATATATTTTATCTTTAATCTTTCAATAATTTTAACTCCTTAAAGGATGCATTTGAAGGATTGTGAAAATCAACATCAGATAGTAATCCTATTGTTTTTGTTTCAATAAGAGATATTTACCAATACGAGGTTACAGTATGTCATAAGGAGGAACAAAAATAGAATAATTAATAAAGAATTCAAAAAACTTCACTTTTTTCTACGTAAAGGTCAAAATATGAAAATAAAAACCCACTCTAATAGACAGAGTTTATTTCCACGACAGTTTCGGCACCCACTGGCATTCGTGTTTCTGTATCCACCCGAGGAGGATGCCAGTGGGCGTCGAAACTGTCGTGGAAATAAACTCTGTCTCTTAGAGTGGGTTTTTATTTTCATATAATAAAGAATTATTTAAGACAATTTTAAGAAGTATATTATAAATTATAGCCCCGAGAGCGAGATTGGAGGATGGAAAGGAACACTTACTCTATGTCTGCACGACAAATTTGTTTTATAGAAAAGAATTTCAAGAAAAATTAATCTAGACTTTTGGTTTTATACGCAATAATGTAGGAAAATATCTAAAAAATATACTAAATTATTTAATTGTTAACAATTTACATTAAGTAATATATAAATAAATTCAATTTCCTTTATTAAATTTTTCAGTCTATTTCCTTACCTTAATATTTCTTTACCCAAATGGATATCCAAAACTGATGCCACAAGAGCCCCAATAGTTGGCTCTAAAATAAATTAACTCTTCACTAATTTTACAATTATGAGATGTGTGTGTGTGTGTGTGTGTGTAGAGAGAGAGAGAGAGAGAGAGAGATATATACACCATTATTTACACTTGGAAAATAATGGCGAAACTAGTCTCTAATCTTACTCTCAATCCTGTAACTTCCCAAACAACAGTGGAAAGTAGAAAAGGAAGACTGTGTCGTGTTCTCAAATTAAAGGCGAGACAGGGGAACATCTTTAACCCTGAAAGAAAATAGTTTTGTTGTGAGAGGACCAAAACTGTTTAATCAGCTGCCCAGACCTAACGAACACGAGTGGGATTACAGTGGACATCTTCAAAAGAAGACTAGACGCTTGGCTCAGAACAATCTCCAGTTAATATGTTTTAAATGACATAGGCTGGACCTGTAAATCAAAATAACTTTTTATGAGGTAGTTTTAGTCGCATTATTCAAATTTGTCACTCATTTTTTTGCAAACTATTGTAGAAAATAATAATAATAATAATAATAATAATAATAATAATATAATAATAATAATATATATATATATATATATATTAGGGTGATTCAAAAAAATCAGTTTTTTTTTCTTAATTGTTCAACCTGTAATTTTGTTCCCTATGACAAAAAAGTAGTGTATGCCAAATTTGGTGAATTTTAAATAAAATTTACTATGTGCTACCAGGCGTCAAAGTTTCCCTTTTTTTCAATTTGTTTGTTTTTACAACTTATGATTTTATGTTTAATTGTTTATATTTCAGAATTTTTAATAATGGTTTATATACTAGCTTGCTTTTAATTGTTGTTTGGAACTCGTAATTTTGATACCAATTAATCGATTATGGAAGCTAGGCCTAACTCACCATCACCTAGTTGCTCAGTTGGGAGAAGTTCTACAAGAAAAGAAACTGAAGTATGGCTAATTGGGCAGCCCTCTGCAGTACTAAAAACATCCGTATTATCATCAGAGAAGGAAATGATGGCCCTCTTCATGCACTACAGAAATATTAAAAAGCAAGGCATTAGAGAATCATGCTGCTCTACTGCAGATGATGTGCTAGCAGTTTGGAAAAAAGCAGGAATACCAGCAAAACAGAGAGTACATGTAGTAGATAAAATTCAAGGAATACTGAAGGAATGGCAGCTGCTTAAGAAAAACAAAGCAAACAAATTGAAAAGATCACAAAATTTAAATAATAAAGAAGAAAAATGGAAAGATAAACTGGAAAACTTATCTGACATTGCTCATGAGAATGCTAGGGAGCTTATAAAAATAGAAAATGATAAGAAATTCTTGAAAATGCAACGTGAGAAAGGACGTCATGGAAAAATGGATAACATTGATAAGGCTGTTGCTAAAAAAGAGCAAAGAGCAGCAGAAAAGCAACAACATTATGAAAAGAGGAAAGCAGAAGAAGAGATCAAAAGAAAGAAGAATGAAGAGGCTGTCATACTCACCAGTACATCATCAGAATCAGAAGAGAGTAAAAGTGATGAATCTGGTTTCTGTGCTGCACAACCTTCAACATGGAAAAGTAAGGTAGGCAAACGTAGAAAATTGTTTGATGATAAATTATTAGGAAGTCTTGATGTTGCAAAATTGAGTGACAGAAATGAGTCTCTAGTTTTAATGCCAACAATCAGACATCGCTTGAATGGGGCATCTGCGAACAAATAAAATGCATGTGTTTCGATACAACGGCAGCCAATATACTCGTCCTAGAAATGGTGCAGCTATTCTTCTAGAACAAAAATTCGACAAGCATTAATAAGGAGGACTACGAAACAGCATTATCAGATCCAGATATCTATGAAAATATTCATGACATCAAAGATGACATAATTATATTTGCAGCAAATCAACTAGATACATTCCAACCAAGAGACGATTACCTAGAACTATTGCAGTTAACAATTATTTTTTTGGGAGGTGAACCAAAAGGTGGAATCAAATTTAAACATCCAGCGGGACTTCATCGGGCTAGGTGGATGGGCAAAATTACATATTCATTAAAAAATTTTATGTTCAAATCTCAGTTCAAAATTTCAGTAAAAGACAAAAAAGGACAAAGACATCTGTCTATCTGCTACTCGGTTATATGTAAAGGCATGGTTTACAGCTCCTGTGCCATCTTGCGCTCCTCGTCTTGATCTGGAATTATTACAGAATCTTGTAGTCCACAAACAAATAAATTACACAATTGCATTTGTTGCTATTAAAAAGCTGTTAGGTCACCTCTGGCAGGGCCGCCGCTTCCATTAGGCGAGGTTAGTAAATGCTAAGGGCGCCAAAGATCTGGGGGGCGCCAGCGCCTCCCGCCCTGTGCACGTCTGATAATATTATGTAAGAGCAACATGAAACAAATAATGAAGGAATGAGAAGCATAGACAAATGATGAAAGGTTGTACGACGTATGTACACCAGTTTAGCTCGACTGATATTTACATAATTAACTTATTCATCTTATTGGGTCATTATAGAACTTTCACTATCACGACCTTTAACCCTTTAGGGACGGGAGTCGTAAATAAGCGATTTAAAAATGTTGCGCGCACAGACGGGAGTCGTCAATAAGCGACTCGGCTTATTTACGGCTTAATATGAGTTCCGGGAGTCGTCAATAAGCGAATAACTGTTTTTATGTGACATATGCCCTTCTTGCTTGGAAAAAACAGTAGATATGTCCTTTTTGCACGCATATTTTAGCACTTTTGAGCGTTCTGATTTGTTACTACATATGCCTCGCTTTACTCGCTGTTTTGATTGGTCATCACACTTTCTTGAACTGTGAAATGATTTTATAATTTTATAATAAATGTATGTATTAGCAAATTAAAATAGATCAGTGTAAGGCAAATAGTTTCTTCAATATGGTACCTTGATTACTTTGTGGGCAAACCCAATCGTGAAGTGGGAGGCGGGTGGGGGCGCCAGCTGCAGTCCTGCTAAGGGCGCCAAATAGGCTGGCGCCGGACCTGACCTCTGGTACCTATCAGAAGAACTGGTAGCCTTGCCTTTTATGATGATGAAGTGCCTACTGAAACAAAAAACAAAATGGTAAAGGCCTTGCAAAATACAATAGAAACTCTTCCTGCAAAACGGGCTTTTCTAGATCCTGCACTTATTCCAACGAAGAAATTAGAAGATTTTGTCACATCAAATACTCAAAGATTCTTTACAATAACAGAATTTAGTTCAAAATTTTTACTCAAAGATGCTAAAGAATGGCATAATGATGAAGAGTATAACTTCGCTAAGAAATCTATCAAACAGTGGAAAGTCGTGAATGATATAGCGGAAAGAGGAGTAAAATTAATGGATGAATATAATAAAATACTAACACATGACGAAGATCAAAAACAATTCTTGCTACAAGTAGTGAAAAACTACAGGGCTGTTTACCCTGATAGAAAAAAAGAAACATTGATGAAGTAAGGACAGCTAATGTCTCAAATATCATGCTAGTTTAATTATGCATGCTTGTGGTTATGGTAGAACCTACAAGGGAGCTTTCCACGTCAAAAAAAGCAATGCGCCTTACACTGTACCTCCTGGGTGGTGTGGAAAAATTTGACAATTTGAGTCGTTCTGTCAATTTTTAATTGCTGGTAGCAACCCCTAAAAATTAAAAATTTGCTAAAATATTTTAGGATAGTTGTTTTTATGCTGAAATGAACCATTTAAAGGGTTGAACACATTAAAATATAAAAAAAAAATTTTTACCCCCGTATTTGAAGCACCCTAATATATATATATAGGGTGATCCAGAGAAATGGGACCCAAAAGAAACCCCTGTAACTCTTAAAGTATAAGTCCTTTTATAAAATCATACGCATCATTCGAAAGAGGGTAGTTACAAGTTTGTACAGGATTGTATAGGTTTTGACAATACAAGACAAGATAAGATACAAAACAAAATAAAAGTGTTAGTTAAAACTAACCCTTCAAGATGACTGCATGGACTCTGGAACAGCTGCGTTTCATAACTGAGCAATATTATGAGCATGGAAGAAGTGTAGTTTCAGCTCTTAGAAGGTGATTTTGACATCTGAAAATTTGTCTTGAAAGATCTTTGAGCTGAAACTACACTTCTTCCATGCTCATAATATTGCTCAGTTATGAAACGCAGCTGTTCCACAGTCCATGCAGTCATCTTGAAGGGTTAGTTTTAACTAACACTTTTATTTTGTTTTGTATCTTATCTTGTCTTGTATTGTATTGTCAAAACCTATACAATCCTGTACAAACTTGTAACTACCCTCTTTCGAATGATGCGTATGATTTTATAAAAGGACTTATACTTTAAGAGTTACAGGGGTTTCTTTTGGGTCCCATTTCTCTGGATCACCCTTTATATATATATATATATATATATATATATAGTGTATTTGTAGTCAGGGGTGGTATAACGTCATGTTACTCTGCGATTTAATTAGTTTGTTGGTTTTTCTGGCTATTTTATTTCTGATTGGATTCAGTTTGGTGGTGTTTGCGATAGAATTATGACGTGCCGTTCGTGTGGTTTCGACTTTGAGAACTTGATTCGTCATGTGCCCTAGATCAGTGTTTCCCAACCGGGGGCCATGGCACATTTGAAGGGGGCCACAGGAAAATGTTAAGATTTAGAGGGGCCACAGACTCCATGAAGGGGGCCACAGGACTCAACCTATTGAAGCCTAAATTATAGTTAGGCCAATAGATAATTTTAATTTATGTAGTTGAATTACATTTTAAAAAATTATTAATACATATATTTTCCTTTTTTTTAGATATTTTATAATAGAATTTGAATTTATCTGTAAACAAATATTTTGCATCTTACAAGCTTATTGTGCGGCGCACTCCATTGTGCGCTTGATCGTTATGCGCCTGGCAGCGTTGTTGACTTGATAAAAATACTTCAGGTTGAAATCCTTACAGTCTGTTTACCACGTGGATCGTCGCTGTAGTGTGTAAGTAGCTCTTATTTGTTTACCCTAATATTGCGAAGTTGTAGTAATTTTACTAGTTTTTTTAATTTATAATAGATTGCTATAAATACAGTATTTCTTTTGATTATATTTTTTTATAATTAATACATAATATAAGTAAATAACTGCAAATTTTTGTTAGCCACTGTTTAGTTTTTGTTATGTTTATAGTCCTATGTGACAAATAATATTGTACCTGAATACAAATAGTTGTTTTAATATCCTTTATATATATTTGTTTTTGTAAAATAGAGTTAATCTGCATATTACCTACTGAAAATAATGCTTATGGGGGCCACAGGAAAAAATAAGGTTCCTAAGGGGGCCATAAGCCAAAACCGGTTGGGAACCACTGCCCTAGATGATTAATTAAATAATTAATTGAATGCCCGGTTAGGTCAACTGTACGCCCTTGATTGGTTAAGTCGTGATATTTTCGTTAGTTTAAACGAAAATGACGAGAGCAAACTTTTCTGGTTAATTCAGAGGTGCTTTGCACGTTTCCTGTGGTAATGCGTCGTTTACGAAATCTCGTGACATGAGCATGTTAGGTTATGCTTTATTGTATAAAATGTAATCAAAAATACATTTTTCAAGTGTATTTTGGTGTGCTTTGTTCGAATATGACCATTTCTTGCGCAAATGAACAGAAATACAGTTGTCATTGCATGGCCCAAACACGTATTTCTGTTCATTTGCACAAGAAATGAAGGTTATATTTGAACAGAGCACACCTTCATTTCTTGTGCAAATGAACAGAAATACAGTTGTCACTGCATGGCCCAAACACATATTTCTGTTCATTTGCACAAGAAATGAAGGTTATATTTAAACAGAGCACACCAAAATAGTACAGGGTGTCTCAAAAGTCACTATTTCGGTGACATTAGATGTTTTTTTAAAAATGCTATGCTGGCATAAAGATATGTACTTCTGGTGCAAATTTGTGTATTTAAAAAAAGTTAATTGGTTTATTATCTTGACATGCTTGAACAATTCCTCGAACCTCAACTTCTTACAGATGGCATTCTTGACACAGTAGTTTTTCAGCAGGATGGAGCACCGTGCCATTATGCAATAATTGTACGTGATTATCTTGACAGACGCTTCCCCGGTCGCTGGATTGGTCGTGGAGGAACACAACCATGGGCAGCACGTTCACCCGATTTAACACCATTAGATTTTTTCGCCTGGGGTTTCATTAAATCTAAGGTGTACACTGGTAGAAGAATTAGTGATGTAGCCGAACTTCGAAATCGTATTACCGATGCAGTTCAGAAAATAACACCTCAAATGCTGGAAAGTGTGTTCCGGGAAACAACTTATCGCTTTGAGCTCTGTAGAGACACTGATGGTCGCCATGTGGAGACAGATAAATAAATAGCACTAATTCTTTGTGGCACTTACTTTGAAATAAATATATTTTTCATGTCTTAAACCAGTTTTTCGTAATTCCCATTATTTTTCAAAATAGATAGTGACTTTTGAGACACCCTGTACACTAGAAAAATTTATTTTTTATTTCAACTTCAGGCCATGTCAATTGCGAAAATAATTATCGAAAAATTTTCCCACCAAATTTGTATATAACTAAAATCCCATATATTCCTCCCTACTCACCCACTTTTAATTTTGGGAACGAAACATATACATACATACTGTACATATATAATGAAAAGAACCACGAAGGAAAGGAAACACAGAATGGTGCTCAAGCGCTTTCGTCTAATGACATCCTCAGGAACACTGAAGTAAATAAGTTCGAGACTATATATAGATCACAAAAAAAATTATATATATATATATATATATATATATATATATATATATATATATATATATATATACTTTCCTCTTAACGGGAATACCCTAAAAAAGTTTTACTGTTTGTCATGTATTTTTGCTCTCGTCATTTTCGTTTAAAATATCACAACTTAACCTAACCAATTAATTACACTGGCCAACAAAATTAAACTTTTTTTCTCATCACAAACATGATCACACTTTTCTTAATGCAGTTTTCGCGCTGATTCCGAATCCGTTTTTTTTTTTTTTCTAGCACGTATAGTTATATAGATACACTGGTTTTGATATTTTTAAGTTTTTGATATTGCTATAAGAAAATTTATGGATGTATAGATCACACTTAGGAATGCTAAACAACAAATACATCATATACCTTATTCAATGTACTTATAAATAAAGAATATATACATTATTTTATTAAAAGCGCTGTGAGTGTGATTTCCTTTTGTAAATTTGGCCTGGATTGTCACGATACAGCATCCAACAATAGTCCGCCATCATGCTTTCATTCCAATATCCTTGGTAGCGCTTCTCCATCATCTGAATATCTTGATGGAAGCGCTCTCCTTGCTCGTCACTCACTGCACCAAGGTTTTCAGGAAAGAAATCTAAGTGGGAATGCAGGAAGTGAATTTTTAACGACATTCGACACTCCATTTCTTTGAAGGCATCAAGGAGGTTCTTGACTCCATCCTTATACGCAGGTGACTTGTTGCTTCCAAGAAAGTTTTCACATATCCATTTGAACGCCAGCCAAGCCTTCAATTCCAGCGGACTTAGGACTTAGGACTTTTTCAAATTCAGTGTCATTCAAAACCTCCCTTATTTGTGGTCCAACAAAAATTCCTTCCTTCAATTTTGCTGCAGTAACCTTCGGAAATTTCCTTGAAAGGTATTGGAACCCTTCAGAATTGACTTACCCATTGCTTTAACAAAATTCTTCATTAAACCAAGTTTAATGTGAAGAGGTGGCAGATAGATCTTTTGGGGATCCACTAAAGGGACAGACTGGACATTGCTTATCCCTGGGACATATGTATACCTAAGTGGCCAGTCACTTTTGGTGTAATGTTCTATAGTGGCGCGACTGTCCCACAGGCAAAGGAAACAACAAAATTTTGTGAATCCTGACTGCATACCCATAAGCATTCCTATAACTTTTAGATCTCCACAAACATTCCATTGATGACTGTCGTATTTGATTGCCTTAAGTAGTATATCCATATTGTCATATGTCTCTTTTAGATGGACGGAATGGGCAATGGGGATGGATGGCATTATATTACCATTATGCAAAAGAACTGCTTTCAGGCTTCTCTGCAACGAATCAATAAAGAGGCGCCACTCGGATGCCACATACGTCTGAGATATGGCTGTAAATAGTCCATTGATGTCATGGCAATAACAGAGGACCGTCTACTGAAAAGAATGCTGTTAATTCAAAATTCCGCTTTCGGTAGTAACTAATACGAACATTGTTCTCAAGTAAATTGTTCTCCTTTAGTCTTGAGGCGAGAAGCTCTGATTTCTCTTTAGACAGCGATAAGTCTCTAACGAGATCATTCAACTGTCCTTGGGTTAACTTTTTAGGCTCTAAATGTCTACCTTCAAAAGTGTACTCTGGTTCTGTAGATGGTCCGGAAACGCCAGTTGCACCTTCATCACTTTCCATGTCATCTATGATAGAATCTAGCCTATCACTTGGGGGAATTGGAATGGGCAATGTTTCATCATGTTTTACTGGTCTACGTGCTGAATCCAAGTTTGGATATACAATCTGGTGTTTGTTCTTGGCAGAAAACCCCATTAAGTTCACACTACAAAAATAACAGTCTTCATGATGATCTCTCGGCTCCCTCCATGTCATGGGTATGGCAAATGGCATTGAAGCTTTCTTTTTGTTAAGCCAATCACGTAATCCATTTGAACAGCCAGAACAGATTTGATGTGGCGCCCATGATTTATCTTGGTCACCTAGATGGCAACCAAAGTATAGCTTGTATATTTTCTTAATGTCGGTTGTAATACTTCGTCGCTGTGTTTTAGTTGTCAACTGGCCGCATACGAAACAGAACTTGTCGGGGTCATTCTTACATTGTCGAGGCATGTTGACTGACCTGAGCAAACTATAAATTAAAAAAAAAATGTACACCAACTTGACACAACAAGTTCTTGGACTGGACTGATCTTTTGACACACAAAGCACGGCGTTGTTGCCTGAATCACAATGCTGCTAGACGTAAAAGCTCACACCTGAAATACATAAGATGTATAATTAAGATAATTGAAATAAATAAGATGAATAAACTAAAAAAACACAATAAAAACACAATCAAATGTTGAAATATTAGTATTTTGCCTATTTAAAATGGTTAAATCTGTGTAGTTATATATATGCCTTCATCTTGAAAACTATACGTGCTAGAAAAAATCTGAATGCAGTTTTGGAATCAGCGTGAAAAATGCTATCCAGCCACCACAAATTTTACTCTGATGAAAAATCTTTGTTGACCAGTGTTATCAAAGGCGTACAGTTGACCTAACCGGGCATTCAATTAACCTAACTGGGCATTCAGTTGACCCAACGGGGTATTTTCCGTTATATTAACCTGTTCGGTTAATTCAATGCCCGTTTAGGTCATTTGAATGCCCGTTTAGGTCAACTGTACGCCCTTGATGATTGGTTAGGTTAAGTTGGGATATTTTCGTTAGTTTAAGCGAAAATGACGAAAGCAAAAATACATAACAGTAAAACTTTTTTTAGGGTATTCCCGTTAACAGGAAAGTACCTATATATATTATATATAATAAATATAGAAATAAAAATTGTGGGAGGAGCACACAAATTTGTAAGGAAAAACTACCAATTTTAGCACTTTGTCCTTCTTGTCTAAATCCGTTCTGAACGAATTCAAAACAACAGGAACAAGTGGATTGTTTACAACCAATTTTATAGATAATGCCTGAATTATATATAGGTCACAAAAAATAAAAAAATAAAAATAAATTGAAAAATAAAAATTGTAAGAGGAGCATACAAATTTATAAGGGAAACCTACCAAAGTTTTAGCACTCTGCCCTTCTTGTCTAAATCCGTTCTGAACGAATTCAAAACAATAGGATCAAGTGGAAAAAGACCTTGGCTCATGTTAAAATTATTTGTAAGTTGAATAATAGCAGAGTCAAGAATATTTCTATTAACAATGTTGCTAGAGCGAAACAAAACTGAAGCATTATTCCAATCAATACAGTGGGATAACTCTGACAAATGGACAAAAAGGGCACTGGCCGACTGTCCCATTCTAACAAAAATAAGAGGATGAAATGTATTTTATGAACTGCTGTTGACAGTATGCTAAAAATGCCAATCAGACTCGTCATTTAAGGATTGAAAAACGACCACAAAGTGGAATTATTGTAAAAAAAAAAAAAAAAAAAAAAAGTGTGATTTTATAGCCTCATTAAATTTTCCATTCAATTACAGTCAATATGATTTTTTGTTTGTTTTGATGGAATCGTTTAATCTCCTCAAATATGTAAGGTCATGTGATAGAGGGGACCTACAGCTTCACGTGGGCTCCGAACCACGGATCGCTATTACATAAACTGGACGCGGAGGATGGTCCCAATGTCGCTTAACTTCGCTAAACGACGGGAAGCAGTTTTACCACACTGACCACGACGTAGCCCTAATTCATAAGATAAAATAATCTTCGTACCACCCACACCCCGACCCACAGACACAAATAAACCATTGTACAGCATTCTATATTAATATCACCGTTTTATTTAGTACAGGGGTGGCCAACCTCTTTTCATGAAGGCTCATATTTCAATTAATGACCCACACCGGGGGCCAGTGTGCAAATTTTAGATAAAATTTTGTTTTAAAATTAAATTTTATTAAATTAAAATATCACATTAGATAATGAATTTTCAGTATCCGCCGGGCCTGGCCCTGATACAAATCTTTGGCCGGCCGCACTCTCGCACGCCGGACCTATCTTCCACAACACTCATTTACATATTACACTTACCACGGTCCATAAAAGTTTCAAACGTCGATTCCAAACAAGAGTAAAAAAGAAGGAGAGGAGAAACTAGAAAAAAGGGGACACGGAACAGAAAGTGAACAAATGAAATGGGACCACAGAAGGAGAGAAACGATGCCCGCATTTATTCTCGCCTTAGACGTATTTAGCTCTATGAACTACCTCTCGCGATAGTTTGGGAGATCCCAATCACCCTGGCCTGCTCAGTGGCGGATTTAGGGGGGGGCCGAGTAGGCCATGGCCTACGGCCCCGCGCCTGTGAGGGCCCCGCGCCCTCACATATAATTATAATGTTGGATTCCACTATAAATAATACAATTGATTAATGATTAGTGATAATTATGGTATCACTCTCTTTGCTGGCGGGAGTTTAGTTCTATTCAGGCCGCTGTGGAGTGCACATGTGAGTGTTTAGTGGTAAGTAATGGTAAAAGTCGTATCTCGAAAAAGTCGCCAGTCAATAAATGGGGATGGGGGAGTTTTAGTCAGCTTTATAATAACATAAATAAGTTGAAAAATGTTAAATTAATGTAATTAATTTTTTTATATGAAACGTACTTAGGCTAGGTTAGGTCAGTTTAGCTTAGATTTCATAATAAATACATTTTATACATATTTAAGGAAAAAGTCGCCACTGGTGGGGGCTGGCGACTTTTCCCATAAAGCGACTTTTTCACCCGAACAACTGTTTAGTGTCTGTATTTAATTAATTAATTAAACTGTATTAATTAATACTAAACCGAGGGTCAAGTGTAAATAGTTTGTTTTTTATGTTTTTATGTTTCAGGATAAGGCAGTGAGGCTGCAGTGAGGCACAATGGAGAAATCAACAAGTCGTGATCGTGATCAAGGGAGGAAGTATAAAGCTGGCTCTGTTAAACGACAAGAAAAGGCAGACGTAAACCAAAGAGTAAAAAAACTACCAAAAATAACTCAATGGTTGACATATCCAACAGTATCTGAATCTGTAAAATCACAAACTCAAACTGAATCCGGTCAAACTGAATCTGAATCAGTAGAGACACCAATTACGCCTGAAACAACTGGAGAAGCCACAACTAGTACTGAACCTAGTGTAGTTAGCGCAATTGAACCTGAACACAGTGACAGTGAGGAGACACAAGAGGAAGTGAAAGTTATGAATACCGGTACTGAACAAGGATTTGAAACGGATCTTGGATTATGGCCTAAAATAATTACTGAAAATGTGTGTGACTATTGGTTGAAAAAGGGAAGCGCAGAATGTCGACACTGTGATGGTGACTTCAAAGAGTCAGCTGTGAAAGAGCTAAACAGAACCCGTCATTGTACAAAGACATTATTCACTCGAACTCATTCATTATCTGGCCAAGAAATTAATCTTAAATGGCTCTGTTACTCTAAAACAACTGGTAAAGTGTATTGTTTTGCTTGCAAGCTTATGTCAAAGGTGGAAAGCTCATTCACAACTGGCTTCAATGGTTGGAAGAACGCTAGGTATGTCATAGAATCTCACAGTAGGTCAGATCAGCACAGGAAAAGTATGGTCGAAATGATATATCGAAAGACTGCGGGTGCCCGTATTGACTCTAATCTAGTACAACAATATGAAAGTGAATGCGAGTACTGGCAAGCAGTATTGAGGAGGTGTGTAGATGTTTTAAAGCTACTTTGCGAACGCGGGCTAGCCATTCGAGGTAAAGATGAAGTAATTGGATCAGTACACAATGGAAACTATCTTGGGATTCTAGAGCTGCTGAGCACATACGACAGTTTCTTGGCAGCACATATCAAGAAACACGCAAACAAAGGTAGTGGTCATACTTCCTACTTGTCCCATGTCATTTCTGAGGAAGTCATTGGAATAATGGCAGAAAAGGTTATGTCCTCAATAACAGATGAAGTAAAAACAGCAAAGTACTTCTCAATTTCTGTTGACTCCACACCTGATATTTCACACATGGATCAACTTACTTTTACAATCCGCTATGTACTGCCTACTACAGGTCCAGTTGAAAGGTTTTTGCAGTTTATTCCCATGCTAAGCCACACTGGCAGAGATATTGCTACAACTGTTCTTGATTTTCTTAAAGAGAAGAACATTCCAGTTATCGACTGCCGAGGACAGTCCTATGACAATGCCAGCAACATGTCTGGTAAATATCTGGGGACCCAACAGATAATTAATCAAGAATGAGTGTAGTGAAGCTGAGTACATACCATGTATGGCTCATTCCTTAAACTTGGTGGCTAAGTGTGCTGCAGTAAGCTGTCCTGCTGCAGTGTCATTGTTTGCTCTGGTACAAAATATGTACTCCTTTCTTGTTGCATCTACTTATCGTTGGAGGAGACACCGTGAGGTACTAGAGACTAATAAAGATAAGAAGTTGAAAGTTGATAAAATACTTTCAGACACTCGTTGGACAGCACGAGCAGATGCTGTAGCTGCTCTCAGTAGAGCACACAAAGAAAACATCATTGTTCTGGAAGAGTTATTCTCAGATCAGAATCAGCCAGCTGAAACAAGAGCTGAAGCAAGTGGTCTTCTCAAAAGTTTGAAAAAACTTGAAACAGTGATTCTTCTTGAAGTTTGGGATACAGTATTGGAAAGGTTTCAGAGTAGCAGTATCCAGCTGCAAAAATCTGGGCTCTCCCTCAACACAGCTGTCACACTGCTAGAGTCTCTTTTACAATTTGCTAAAGACCTGAGATCCCAGTTCGATGACTTTGAAGCAAAAGCTATGGCTAAGTGTGATGCCTGTGATGTGACGAGTAATGATGCATACTACGCCGACACGCAGCGTATTAGGAAGCGCAAGCGTCACCACGATGAACTAGACTCCGCGGAGGATGTTATGCTGACAGGGAGAGACAAGTTTAGAGTGATTGCATTCTTGCCCATCATTGACAAGCTCTGTGCTGCCCTACAACAACGCATTGCTGCTTACAGCGACCTTCGAGAGAAATTTGGGTTTTTATCAGAAATCTCAAACAAAACGAACACTGAGCTTAAAGCATCTGCTGAAAAGCTTGTGTTTTCATATCCTAAGGACTTGGAGGCTGGATTGGAGTCGGAGCTTTTGCAGTTTGCACACCTTATGAAATCCATTCCAAGAGATTCACCTGAAAGTGCTCCTTCATCAGGTGGTGCAAAGGCTGCAAAAAGTCCTGAACTAGAAATGTATGAGATAATTCACAGACATGACATGGTAGAAACATTTGCTAATGTTGAAATTGTATTACGACTCTATCTCTGCATGTTTGTCACAAACTGCACTGGGGAGCGATCATTCTCCAAGATGAAACTAGTCAAGAATTATCTAAGAAACACCATGGGGCAGGACCGTTTGTCTTCACTCACCCTGTTGAGCATTGAGCATGAGAAATTAAGGGTGCTTGATTTTACTGATGTCATCAAACAGTTTGCAAGTAAGAAGGCTAGAAAAAAATCTTTTTTGACTGAGAAATAGTTAAGTGTACCGTACAAATTGCCTGCAATAAACAAAACCCACTCATTGCATCATTTGCATGTCAGTCAAGTGGTATTCTCTTTAGTTAATGGTGTATTATTATAGTTATTTTTTGTTAATGGTGTATTATTATAGTTATTTTTTATTGTTAAGCTTCAAAAAAACAAATGTGTAATGTTCAACTATGAAATGGTCATTTGGCTAATTAATTATCAATAAATTGAATATTGTTTAAAAAGTAAATTTATTTTAACGCTTCGCTCGCCCATTGATTTGAGGGCCCCGTAAGGTCACCACTGGGGGATAGGGGTGTAAATCTTCATTTCAGTTAATTAAGCTAGCTTTGCGTAGTTTGGGGCCTCGCACTCCAACCGGCCTAGGGTCCCGCGCACCTTAAATCCGCCACTGGGCCTGCTGACTCCCAAGGAGGATATGCCCGTACCAAAAGTGATAAATTGTCGTCGTAATGTGTTGTATCGTTAAAAAAGAATCTTATGAAAATTAAATAAATTTACTTTAATAAAAAAAAATTAAGTTCATACTCAAACTTTGGTGCTGGTTAAGTGTGCGGTCTACCTAGCTTTTAGTTAGCCTTATAAGGCTAACTAACGAAAATATCACGACTTAACCTAACCAATCGTTAGGTCAACTGTACGCCCTTGACGATTGGTTAGGTTGAGTCGTGATAGTTTAATTAGTTAGCCTTATAAGGCTAACTAAAAGCTAGGTAGACCGCACACTTAACCAGCACCCAAACTTTTATATAATTTATTATTAGTTACTCCCTAAAAAATAAAAAATATTTCTAACTATATTTTCTTTTAAAATTTTTTAAAGTTAAAGAAGAAATTTGAAATATGTTTGTGATTTTCTTTCAAAAGTTAAGTTTTATAAATTAAAATTTTACTTCCTTTAAATTAGTTTTGAAAAATATTAACAAGGTCTTCATTTTTTCTTTGTTTTTTCTATTTTTTCCTCCCTTCGGGGATAAAAAAAAAAAAAAAAAATATGGTGTCAATAATCCAGCAGGGTTGAAGCACCTTAAACAGAAAAAAACAAAATTTGTTTATTTTTCATTTATTTAACACAAATCTTATTTTTTAGTGCAGTTTTATGCCTTTTAAATCTTTAAGTACAATTACGAGAAAATACGTCTAATTTTAGGGGAATATAATTAATTAAAAAAATTAACTACATTCCCCGAAAATTATTTATGTTAAAAACAAAAGCCGTGAAAACCTTAACCTTTTAAGGACTGAAGGTACAAATTGCTAACGTTTCAAATACAAGCATTCATAACTTAACCCTACAAAAAATTCAGGGCTTAAACGGTTAAGGACGATGAGGAATACTCGTCTGAACATCGCCTATCCTCAGAGTGAAGTAATAGAGTATCTACATTTAATCCTAAGTTACATTAATGCAAAGTTTCATTAGTATTTTATTAGCAGAGATTTTAACTTTATTTTAAACTTATTCGGATTAGAAATATTTTTTATATTTGTGTTTAAGTCATTCCACTGTTTGAAGTGAACGAAAACAGATGATTTTGAATTGAGAAATAATATACTTAAATCTACTTTAGTCTGGTATAAATGAATTTCTTGAGGTAAAATATATTTTATCTTTAATCTTTTAATAATTTTAACTCCTTAAAAAATGCATTTGAAGGATTGTGAAAATCAACATCGGATAGTAATCCAATTGTTTTTGTTTCAATAAGAGATATTTACCGATACGAGGTTACAGTATGTCATAAGGAGGAACAAAAGTAGAATAATTAATAAAGAATTAATTATTTAAAACAATTTTAAGAAATATATTATAAATTATAGCTCCAAGAGCGAGATTAGAAGGATGGAAAGGAACACTTACTGTATATCTGCACGACAAATTTGTTTTATAGAAAAGAATTTTAAGAAAAATTAATCTAGACTTTTGGTTTTATACGCAATAATGTAGGAAAATATATAAAAAATATACTAAATTATTTAATTGTTAAGAATTTATGTTAAGTAATATATATATATATATATATATATATATATATATATATATATATATATATATATATATATATATACAGGGCGTCCCAAAAAAATGTATACACACTTTAAATAATTATAAAGGCAGTGTTTATTAAAATACATTTCATTTTCAAAATGTAATAGAATCTACAGACATTATTTAATTGTTTTGTCAACGCCTGTTTTCAAACTGACGTCCGTTCTGGTCCAGGCACTGCTGATAACGCGAAGCAATGGAATCGCAAACATCACGAAACATTTCGTTTGGTATTTGTGTGCATTCTCGTTCAATGGCTGCTCTCAATTCAGCGACTGTTGCAGGTTTTATAGCGTAGACTTTGTCTTTTAAGTATCCCCATAAAAAAAAGTCTAGTGGTGTGAGGTCTGGTGAACGCGGAGGGTATTCTACGAAACCCCTTCGTCCAATCCACATCCACATCGTGCCAAGTACCACTCGCAATACTCCACTCTTCGGTCCGGATCATCATCTTCATTAATAGCATGGACTAATCTTGGAATGTAACTTTTCCATTGACAGCGCTTCAAAATGCGTTGGACAGACGATTCTGAAATTCCTACCTCACGACTCGCTTGCCGCACAGATTTTCTTGGACTTTGGTGATACGTTTCCAGTACTCTTTCTTGCTTTGTGGGGCTTGTCGATGTCCGTGGTCTTCCGGAACGCTTCTTGTGGACATTCTGAACAGTTCCATCGGCTTCAAACTTATCTCTAATTCGAGTGATGGTAAGTCGCGTTGGTGGATCTGTTTGAAACTCCCTCCTAAACTGTCTTTGCACTTCAACTGCGTTTTCACACTTCCAGTAGCATTTTAGAATGAATTTCCTTTGTTCAAAGCTTAGTCTGACTGCCATTATTAATTCTAATGGGTTTAACTTGGAAAGAAACATCAATTGAGCTATCAGCTGTTAAAGTGTGTATACATTTTTTGGGACGCCCTGTATATATACCGGATGCGGCAAAAGTAACGCCCTTTTAATAATTGTATCTTTATAGTTTTATACAGTATAATTTTTAGTTTTATATTGTATCATTTTGTTTCTTTTATTTTTACAGAAATTCTGAATAAATATGGCCTAGCGATTGACGAGAGAACAAAGAGTGAAAGCAGTTAAACATTATTACCAAAACAATAACAATGGAGCTAAAGCCGCTCGTTTGTTATCAGAAGAATTTAACATTCGACAAGTGCAGAGCCGCAATATCACGAGTCTAATTAGGAAATTTGAAAGAACCGGAAGCGTAAGTGATGCCACAAGATCAGGGAGGCCAGTTTCAGCAACAACCTTAGAAAAGTCCGATGAATTAAGAGAATCATTGTTGCACACTCCTCAAAAATCCAGTAGACGTCTTTCTACAGAGTTGGGTATCAGTGACAGAAGTGTCCGTAGACTCTTAAAGAAGAACAAGATGAAGCCTTACATCCCTCGCGTGTTACAGAGCTTGCATGATGGAGATGCAGATAGACGATTAGAGTTTTGCGAAAATTTCCTGAATAAAGTCAATGAAGATGAGACCTTTCTTGATAAGATATGGTGGTCAGATGAGCAACATTCAAATTGAACGGGCATATCAATCGCCATAATTGTGTGTACTGGAGCGATGTTAACCCACATGTTATCTTGGAAAAAGACGTTAACCTACCAGGAGTGACAGTTTGGGCAGCCATCTCTTCCATGGGAATAATAGGCCCGATATTCTTTGATAGTACTGTTAATCAAGATAATTATTTACAAATGCTGCAAACTGAATTCTGGCCTAGAGTTAGAAATCAGAATGGAATTTACTTTCAACAGGATGGTGCGCCACCCCACTATGGGTTACTCGTTAGGGAATGGTTAAATTTAAATTTCGAAGGGAGGTGGATAGGATGACGTGGAGCAATTGAGTGGCCAGCACGATCGCCAGACCTAACACCACCTAACTTTTTCTTGTGGGGTGTACTGAAAGATATTGTTTACAAGGTCAAACCGAAAACACTTCCTGAATTAAGACAAACAATTCGTGAAAAATTTACTACAATTAATGTAGAAATGTGTCAAAAGGTTTGTAGAAGTGTTGCTGGTAGGGTTCAGTGTTGTATTGAACACCAAGGGGAGCATTTTGAACATGATCATTAGGTTAGTAAATACTATGTACGTAGAGTACATTTTTTTAAGGTGTATTGAGCCAACCACAAAATTAATTAAATTCCAGTTATTTTTTAGTTTTTACTGAGAAAGTACTTATTATTTTTCTTAAAGTGCTGTATTTTTCTTAAAAACCTTATTATTTCTCTTAAAATGCTGTAATTGATTTATTTCCTTCAATAAAAGAGAATAAACTAAAAAAGGCGTTATTTTTGCCGCACCCGGTACTATATATATATATATATATATATATGCATATAACTGCAATGACCACGCAGTATATAAATGAATAGAAACGACATAAGTATTAAGGAACGCTTCTGCACACGAGGAGGAGAGATAACGAATAAATGAAAAATGAGGCGAACCGCCCGGGAATCGAACCCAGGGCCTTCCAATTGCCGGTTGGACGCGCTACCATTATGCTACGGTCCTCAATTAATCACAATCGAAATTCTCCCACATAGGGCAGAAACCAATGCCCTGAGAGGGCACCCTCGCAACCGGCAATTGGAAGGCCCTGGGTTCGATTCCCGGGCGGTTCGCCTCATTTTTCATTTATTCGTTATCTCTCCTCCTCGTGTGCAGAAGCGTTCCTTAATACTTATGTCGTTTCTATTCATTTATATACTGCGTGGTCATTGCAGTTATATGCGCATATTCACGATTTGCGAGGGTGCCCTCTCAGGGCATTGGTTTCTGCCCTATGTGGGAGAATTTCGATTTGTGATTAATTGAGGACCGTAGCATAATGGTAGCGCGTCCAACCGGCAATTCGAAGGCCCTGGGTTCGATTCCAGGGCGGTTCGCCTCATTTTTCATTTATTCGTTATCTCTCCTCCTCGTGTGCAGAAGCGTTCCTTAATACTTATGTCGTTTCTATTCATATATATATATATATATATATATATTCAATTTCCTTTATTAAATTTTTCAGTCTTTGTTTCCTTACCTTAATATTTCTTTACCCAAATGGATATCCAAAACTGATGCCACAAGAGCCAATAGTTGGCTCTAAAATAAATTATAACTCTTCACTAACACTTTACAATTATGAGATGCGTGTGTGTGTGTGTGTGAGAGAGAGAGAGAGAGAGAGAGAGAATAAGTTACAAAAAGGGGGACAACGAGGTTGACCTTCGTGAAATGAAAAAACATCGTACGGAACATTTGAAAGGTTGAAAAGTATGCATACCTTAACCTAATAACCTTAAATGAGATAGCAGTAAACAGAGCAAAGAGAGAAACTGGGCAGATACTGAGAACCTTTAAATGAAGGGATAGGAATATAATTATTCCTCACTAAAAACACTGATCATACCCAAATTGGAATACTGCTCGGTCCTAACATGCCCATACAAAAAAAGAAGACATTAGAGAACTAGAAGAGATTCAGAGAAGCTTTACAGCCAAGATCAAGGGGTGCAAAGAACTAAACTACTGGGAAAGGTTACGAATTAAACTAGCTATATTCACTGGAAAGGAGGAGAGAGAGAGAGAGATACACCATTATTTACACTTGGAAAATAATGAAGAAACTAGTCTCTAATCTTACTCTGAACCCTGTAACTCCCAAAACAACGGTGGAAAGTAGAAAATGAAGACTGTGTCGTGTTCCCAAATTAAAGCCGAGACAGGGGAACATCCTTAACCCTGAAAGAAAATAATTTTATTGTGAGAGGACCAAAACTGTTTAATCAGCTGCCCAGACCTAACGAACACGAGTGGGATTACAGTGGACATCTTCAGAAGACTAGACTTGACACCTGGCTCAGAACAATCTCCAGTTAATATGTTTTAAATGACATAGGCTGGACCTGTAAATCAAAGTAACTTTTTATGAGCTAGTTTTAGTCGCATTTTTCAAATTTGTCACTCATTTTTTGTGCAGACTATTGTAGAAAATAATAATATAAATAAATAAATAAATAAAATAAATAAAATATATATTTAGTGTATTTGTAGTCGGGGGTGGTATGACGTCATGTTACTCTGCGATTTAATTAGTTTGTTGGTTTTTCTGGCTATTTTTTTTCTAATTGGATTCAGTTTGGTGGTGTTTGCGATAGAATTATGACGTGCCGTTCGTGTGGTTTCGACTTTGAGAACTTGATTCGTCATGTGTCCTAGATGATTAATTAAATGAGTAATTGAATGCCCGGTTAGGTCAACTGTACGCCCTTGATTGGTTAAGTCGTGATATTTTCGTTAGTTTAAACGAAAATGACGAGAGCAAACTTTTCTGGTTAATTCAGAGGTGTTTTGCACGTTTCCTGTGGTAATGCGTCGTTTACCGTAAAAAATGCTGCAAAACCATGTATTTATTTTTAAAAAAAATGGTGGTTCCCATAAAATGGAAAAAATCCAAAAGAACCACGAAGGAAAGGAAACACAGAATGGTGCTCGAGCGCTTTCGTCTAATGACATCCTCAGGAACACTGAAGTAAATATAGAGCTCGAAACTATATATAGGTCACAAATTTTTTTTTATATATATGTATGTACTTTCCTGTTAACGGGAATACCCTAAAAAAGTTTTACTGTTATGTATTTTTGCTCTCGTCATTTTCGTTTAAACTAACGAAAATATCACAACTTAACCTAACCAATTAATTATTATCAAAGGCGTACAGTTCACCTAACCGGGCATTCAATTAACCTAACTGGGCATTCAGTTGACCTAACCGAGCATTTTCCGTTATATTACCCTGTTATAGGTTAATTCAGTGCCCGGTTAGGTAATTTGAATGCCCGGTTAGGTCAACTGTACGCCCTTGATGATTGGTTAGTTTAAGTTGATATTTTCGTTAGTTTAAACGAAAATGACGAGAACAAAAATACATAACAAACAGTAAAACTTTTTTAGGGTATTCCCGTTAACAGGAAAGCACCTATATATATACTAAATATAGAAATAAAAATTGTGGGAGGAGCATACAAATTTGTAAGGAAAAACTACCAATTTTAGCACTTTGCCCTTCTTGTCCAAATCCATTCTGAACGAATTCAAAACAACAGGATCAAGTGGATTGTTTACAACCAATTTTATAGATAATGCGTGAATTATATATACTTATATAGGTCACAAAAAATAAAAAAATAAAAATAAATTGAAAAATAAAAATTGTAAGAGGAGCATACAAATTTATAAGGAAAAACTACCAAAGTTTTAGCACTCTGCCCTTCTTGTCTAAATCCGTTCTGAACGAATTCAAAACAATAGGATCAAGTGGAAAAAGACCTTGGCTCATGTTAAAATTATTTGTAAGTTGAATAATAGCAGAGTCAAGAATATTTCTATTAACAATGTTGCTAGAGCGAAACAAAACTGAAGCATTATTCCGATCAATACAGTGGGATAACTCTGACAAATGGACAAAAAGGGCACTGGCCAACTGTCCCATTCTAACGGAATATTGATGCTGTTTTACAAGCGTGTACAAATCCTTTCCCATCTGACCTTTGGTTGTAAACAAAAATAAGAGGATGAAATGTATTTTATGAACTGCTGTTGACAGTATGCTAAAAATGCCAATCAGACTCGTCATTTAAGGATTGAAAAACGACCACAAAGTGGAACTATTGTAAAAAAAAAAAAAAAAAAAATCAATGAGTGACGAGTGATTTTATAGCCTCATTAAATTTTCCATTCAATTACAGTCAATATGATTTTTTTTTGTTTTGATGGCATCGTTTAATCTCCTCAAATATGTAAGGTCATGTGATAGAGGGGACCTACAGCTTCACGTGGGCTCCGAACCACGGATCGCTATTACATAAACTGGACGCGGAGGATGGTCCCAATGTCGCTTAACTTCGCTAAACGACGGGAAGCAGTTTTACCACACTGACCACGACGTAGCCCTAATTCATAAGATAAAATAATCTTCGTACCACCCACACCCCGACCCACAGACACAAATAAACCATTGTACAGCATTCTATATTAATATCACCGTTTTATTTAG
Source organism: Bathynomus jamesi (assembly GCA_023014485.1). NCBI lineage: Eukaryota > Metazoa > Arthropoda > Malacostraca > Isopoda > Cirolanidae > Bathynomus > Bathynomus jamesi. The sequence continues at coordinate 1,524,354 of JAJOZX010000284.1, forward strand.
TACAGGGGTGGCCAACCTCTTTTCATGAAGGCTCATATTTCAATTAATGACCCACACCAGGGGCCAGTGTGCAAATTTTAGATAAAATTTTGTTTTAAAATTAAATTTTATTAAATTAAAATATCACATTAGATAATGAATTTTCAGTATCCGCCGGGCCTGGCCCTGATACAAATCTTTGGCCGGCCGCACTCTCGCACGCCGGACCTATCTTCCACAACACTCATTTACATATTACACTTACCACGGTCCATAAAAGTTTCAAACGTCGATTCCAAACAAGAGTAAAAAAGAAGGAGAGGAGAAACTAGAAAAAAGGGGACACGGAACAGAAAGTGAACAAATGAAATGGGACCGCAGAAGGAGAGAAACGATGCCCGCATTTATTCTCGCCTTAGACGTATTTAGCTCTATGAACTACCTCTCGCGATAGTTTGGGAGATCCCAATCACCCTGGCCTGCTCAGTGGCGGATTTAGGGGGGGACCGAGTAGGCCATGGCCTACGGCCCCGCGCCTGTGAGGGCCCCGCGCCCTCACATATAATTATAATGTTGGATTCCACTATAAATAATACAATTGATTAATGATTAGTGATAATTATGGTATCACTCTCTTTGCTGGCGGGAGTTTAGTTCTATTCAGGCCGCTGTGGAGTGCACATGTGAGTGTGTTTAGTGGTAAGTAATGGTAAAAGTCGTATCTCGAAAAAGTCGCCAGTCAATAAATGGGGATGGGGGAGTTTTAGTCAGCTTTATAATAACAAATAAGTTGAAAAATGTTAAATTAATGTAATTAATTTTTTATATGAAACGTACTTAGGCTAGGTTAGGTCAGTTTAGCTTAGATTTCATAATAAATACATTTTATACATATTTAAGGAAAAAGTCGCCACTGGTGGGGGCTGGCGACTTTTCCCATAAAGCGACTTTTTCACCCGAACAACTGTTTAGTGTCTGTATTTAATTAATTAATTAAACTGTATTAATTAATACTAAACCGAGGGTCAAGTGTAAATAGTTTGTTTTTTATGTTTTTATGTTTCAGGATAAGGCAGTGAGGCTGCAGTGAGGCACAATGGAGAAATCAACAAGTCGTGATCGTGATCAAGGGAGGAAGTATAAAGCTGGCTCTGTTAAACGACAAGAAAAGGCAGACGTAAACCAAAGAGTAAAAAAACTACCAAAAATAACTCAATGGTTGACATATCCAACAGTATCTGAATCTGTAAAATCACAAACTCAAACTGAATCCGGTCAAACTGAATCTGAATCAGTAGAGACACCAATTACGCCTGAAACAACTGGAGAAGCCACAACTAGTACTGAACCTAGTGTAGTTAGCGCAATTGAACCTGAACACAGTGACAGTGAGGAGACACAAGAGGAAGTGAAAGTTATGAATACCGGTACTGAACAAGGATTTGAAACGGATCTTGGATTATGGCCTAAAATAATTACTGAAAATGTGTGTGACTATTGGTTGAAAAAGGGAAGCGCAGAATGTCGACACTGTGATGGTGACTTCAAAGAGTCAGCTGTGAAAGAGCTAAACAGAACCCGTCATTGTACAAAGACATTATTCACTCGAACTCATTCATTATCTGGCCAAGAAATTAATCTTAAATGGCTCTGTTACTCTAAAACAACTGGTAAAGTGTATTGTTTTGCTTGCAAGCTTATGTCAAAGGTGGAAAGCTCATTCACAACTGGCTTCAATGGTTGGAAGAACGCTAGGTATGTCATAGAATCTCACAGTAGGTCAGATCAGCACAGGAAAAGTATGGTCGAAATGATATATCGAAAGACTGCGGGTGCCCGTATTGACTCTAATCTAGTACAACAATATGAAAGTGAATGCGAGTACTGGCAAGCAGTATTGAGGAGGTGTGTAGATGTTTTAAAGCTACTTTGCGAACGCGGGCTAGCCATTCGAGGTAAAGATGAAGTAATTGGATCAGTACACAATGGAAACTATCTTGGGATTCTAGAGCTGCTGAGCACATACGACAGTTTCTTGGCAGCACATATCAAGAAACACGCAAACAAAGGTAGTGGTCATACTTCCTACTTGTCCCATGTCATTTCTGAGGAAGTCATTGGAATAATGGCAGAAAAGGTTATGTCCTCAATAACAGATGAAGTAAAAACAGCAAAGTACTTCTCAATTTCTGTTGACTCCACACCTGATATTTCACACATGGATCAACTTACTTTTACAATCCGCTATGTACTGCCTACTACAGGTCCAGTTGAAAGGTTTTTGCAGTTTATTCCCATGCTAAGCCACACTGGCAGAGATATTGCTACAACTGTTCTTGATTTTCTTAAAGAGAAGAACATTCCAGTTATCGACTGCCGAGGACAGTCCTATGACAATGCCAGCAACATGTCTGGTAAATATCTGGGGACCCAACAGATAATTAATCAAGAATGAGTGTAGTGAAGCTGAGTACATACCATGTATGGCTCATTCCTTAAACTTGGTGGCTAAGTGTGCTGCAGAAGCTGTCCTGCTGCAGTGTCATTGTTTGCTCTGGTACAAAATATGTACTCCTTTCTTGTTGCATCTACTTATCGTTGGAGGAGACACCGTGAGGTACTAGAGACTAATAAAGATAAGAAGTTGAAAGTTGATAAAATACTTTCAGACACTCGTTGGACAGCACGAGCAGATGCTGTAGCTGCTCTCAGTAGAGCACACAAAGAAAACATCATTGTTCTGGAAGAGTTATTCTCAGATCAGAATCAGCCAGCTGAAACAAGAGCTGAAGCAAGTGGTCTTCTCAAAAGTTTGAAAAAACTTGAAACAGTGATTCTTCTTGAAGTTTGGGATACAGTATTGGAAAGGTTTCAGAGTAGCAGTATCCAGCTGCAAAAATCTGGGCTCTCCTCAACACAGCTGTCACACTGCTAGAGTCTCTTTTACAATTTGCTAAAGACCTGAGATCCCAGTTCGATGACTTTGAAGCAAAAGCTATGGCTAAGTGTGATCCCTGTGATGTGACGAGTAATGATGCATACTACGCCGACACGCAGCGTATTAGGAAGCGCAAGCGTCACCACGATGAACTAGACTCCGCGGAGGATGTTATGCTGACAGGGAGAGACAAGTTTAGAGTGATTGCATTCTTGCCCATCATTGACAAGCTCTGTGCTGCCCTACAACAACGCATTGCTGCTTACAGCGACCTTCGAGAGAAATTTGGGTTTTTATCAGAAATCTCAAACAAAACGAACACTGAGCTTAAAGCATCTGCTGAAAAGCTTGTGTCTTCATATCCTAAGGACTTGGAGGCTGGATTGGAGTCGGAGCTTTTGCAGTTTGCACACCTTATGAAATCCATTCCAAGAGATTCACCTGAAAGTGCTCCTTCATCAGGTGGTGCAAAGGCTGCAAAAAGTCCTGAACTAGAAATGTATGAGATAATTCACAGACATGACATGGTAGAAACATTTGCTAATGTTGAAATTGTATTACGACTCTATCTCTGCATGTTTGTCACAAACTGCACTGGGGAGCGATCATTCTCCAAGATGAAACTAGTCAAGAATTATCTAAGAAACACCATGGGGCAGGACCGTTTGTCTTCACTCACCCTGTTGAGCATTGAGCATGAGAAATTAAGGGTGCTTGATTTTACTGATGTCATCAAACAGTTTGCAAGTAAGAAGGCTAGAAAAAAATCTTTTTTGACTGAGAAATAGTTAAGTGTACCGTACAAATTGCCTGCAATAAACAAAACCCACTCATTGCATCATTTGCATGTCAGTCAAGTGGTATTCTCTTTAGTTAATGGTGTATTATTATAGTTATTTTTTGTTAATGGTGTATTATTATAGTTATTTTTTATTGTTAAGCTTCAAAAAAACAAATGTGTAATGTTCAACTATGAAATGGTCATTTGGCTAATTAATTATCAATAAATTGAATATTGTTTAAAAAGTAAATTTATTTTAACGCTTCGCTCGCCCATTGATTTGAGGGCCCCGTAAGGTCACCACTGGGGGATGGGGGTAAATCTTCATTTCAGTTAATTAAGCTAGCTTTGCGTAGTTTGGGGCCTCGCACTCCAACCGGCCTAGGGTCCCGCGCACCTTAAATCCGCCACTGGGCCTGCTGACTCCCAAGGAGGATATGCCCGTACCAAAAGTGATAAATTGTCGTCGTAATGTGTTGTATCGTTAAAAAAGAATCTTATGAAAATTAAATAAATTTACTTTAATAAAAAAAATTAAGTTCATACTCAAACTTTGGTGCTGGTTAAGTGTGCGGTCTACCTAGCTTTTAGTTAGCCTTATAAGGCTAACTAACGAAAATATCACGACTTAACCTAACCAATCGTTAGGTCAACTGTACGCCCTTGACGATTGGTTAGGTTGAGTCGTGATAGTTTAATTAGTTAGCCTTATAAGGCTAACTAAAAGCTAGGTAGACCGCACACTTAACCAGCACCCAAACTTTTATATAATTTATTATTAGTTACTCCCTAAAAATAAAAAATATTTCTAACTATATTTTCTTTTAAAATTTTTTAAAGTTAAAGAAGAAATTTGAAATATGTTTGTGATTTTCTTTCAAAAGTTAAGTTTTATAAATTAAAATTTTACTTCCTTTAAATTAGTTTTGAAAAATATTAAAGGTCTTCATTTTTTCTTTGTTTTTTCTATTTTTTCCTCCCTTCGGGGATAAAAAAAAAAAAAAAAAAAATATGGTGTCTAATCCAGCAGGGTTGAAGCACCTTAAACAGAAAAAACAAAATTTGTTTATTTTTCCTTTATTTAACACAAATCTTATTTTTTAGTGCAGTTTTATGCCTTTTAAATCTTTAAGTACAATTACGAGAAAATACGTCTAATTTTAGGGGAATATAATTAATTAAAAAAATTAACTACATTCCCCGAAAATTATTTATGTTAAAAACAAAAGCCGTGAAAACCTTAACCTTTTAAGGACTGAAGGTACAAATTGCTAACGTTTCAAATACAAGCATTCATAACTTAACCCTACAAAAAATTCAGGACTTAAAGGGTTAAGGACGATGAGGAATACTCGTCTGAACATCGCCTATCCTCAGAGTGAAGTAATAGAGTATCTACATTTAATCCTAAGTTTCATTAGTATTTTATTATCAGAGATTTTAACTTTATTTTAAACTTATTCGGATTAGAAATATTTTTTATATTTGTGTTTAAGTCATTCCACTGTTTGAAGTGAACGAAAACAGATGATTTTGAATTGAGAAATAATATACTTAAATCTACTTTAGTCTGGTATAAATGAATTTCTTGAGGTAAAATATATTTTATCTTTAATCTTTTAATAATTTTAACTCCTTAAAAAATGCATTTGAAGGATTGTGAAAATCAACATCGGATAGTAATCCAATTGTTTTTGTTTCAATAAGAGATATTTACCGATAAGAGGTTACAGTATGTCATATAAGGAGGAACAAAAGTAGAATAATTAATAAAGAATTAATTATTTAAAACAATTTTAAGAAATATGTTATAAATTATAGCCCCGAGAGCGAGATTAGAGGATGGAAAGGAACACTTACTGTATATCTGCACGACAAATTTGTTTTAGAGAAAAGAATTTTAAGAACAATTAATCTAGACTTTTGGTTTTATACGCAATAATGTAGGAAAATATATAAAAAATATACTAAATTATTTAATTGTTAAGAATTTACGTTAAGTAATATATATATATATATATATATATATATATATATATATATATATATATATATATGAAAAATTATTTCACGAAAGTGACACGTGAAAAGTATTTATGATGAATAAAACCACGAAGGAAAAAAGAAACACAAAGGGGTGCTCAAGCGCTTTCGTCTAATGACATCCTCAGGATCAGTGTTCCTGAGGATGTCATTAGACGAAAGAGCTTGAGCACCCCTTTGTGTTTCTTTTTTCCTTCGTGGTTTTATTCATCATATATATATATATATATACAGGGCGTCCCAAAAAAATGTATACACACTTTAAATAATTATAAAGGCAGTGTTTATTAAAATACATTTCATTTTCAAAATGTAATAGAATCTACAGACATTATTTAATTGTTTTGTCAACGCCTGTTTTCAAACTGACGTCCGTTCTGGTCCAGGCACTGCTGATAACGCGAAGCAATGGAATCGCAAACATCACAAACATTTCGTTTGGTATTTGTGTGCATTCTCGTTCAATGGCTGCTCTCAATTCAGCGACTGTTGCAGGTTTTATAGCGTAGACTTTGTCTTTTAAGTATCCCCATAAAAAAAGTCTAGTGGTGTGAGGTCTGGTGAACGCGGAGGGTATTCTACGAAACCCCTTCGTCCAATCCACATCCACATCGTGCCAAGTACCACTCGCAATACTCCACTCTTCGGTCCGGATCATCATCATTAATAGCATGGACTAATCTTGGAATGTAACTTTTCCATTGACAGCGCTTCAAAATGCGTTGGACAGACGATTCTGAAATTCCTACCTCACGACTCGCTTGCCGCACAGATTTTCTTGGACTTTGGTGATACGTTTCCAGTACTCTTTCTTGCTTTGTGGGGCTTGTCGATGTCCGTGGTCTTCCGGAACGCTTCTTGTGGACATTCTGAACAGTTCCATCGGCTTCAAACTTATCTCTAATTCGAGTGATGGTAAGTCGCGTTGGTGGATCTGTTTGAAACTCCCTCCTAAACTGTCTTTGCACTTCAACTGCGTTTTCACACTTCCAGTAGCATTTTAGAATGAATTTCATTTGTTCAAAGCTTAGTCTGACTGCCATTATTAATTCTAATGGGTTTAACTTGAAAAGAAAGAAACATCAATTGAGCTATCAGCTGTTAAAGTGTGTATACATTTTTTTGGGACACCCTGTATATATACCGGATGCGGCAAAAGTAACGCCCTTTTAATAATTGTATCTTTATAGTTTTATACAGTATAATTTTTTAGTTTTATATTGTATCATTTTGTTTCTTTTATTTTTACAGAAATTCTGAATAAATATGGCCTTGCGATTGACGAGAGAACAAAGAGTGAAAGCAGTTAAACATTATTACCAAAACAATAACAATGGAGCTAAAGCCGCTCGTTTGTTATCAGAAGAATTTAACATTCGACAAGTGCAGAGCCGCAATATCACGAGTCTAATTAGGAAATTTGAAAGAACCGGAAGCGTAAGTGATGCCACAAGATCAGGGAGGCCAGTTTCAGCAACAACCTTAGAAAAGTCCGATGAATTAAGAGAATCATTGTTGCACACTCCTCAAAAATCCAGTAGACGTCTTTCTACAGAGTTGGGTATCAGTGACAGAAGTGTCCGTAGACTCTTAAAGAAGAACAAGATGAAGCCTTACATCCCTCGCGTGTTACAGAGCTTGCATGATGGAGATGCAGATAGACGATTAGAGTTTTGCGAAAATTTCCTGAATAAAGTCAATGAAGATGAGACCTTTCTTGATAAGATATGGTGGTCAGATGAGGCAACATTCAAATTGAACGGGCATATCAATCGCCATAATTGTGTGTACTGGAGCGATGTTAACCCACATGTTATCTTGGAAAAAGACGTTAACCTACCAGGAGTGACAGTTTGGGCAGCCATCTCTTCCATGGGAATAATAGGCCCGATATTCTTTGATAGTACTGTTAATCAAGATAATTATTTACAAATGCTGCAAACTGAATTCTGGCCGAGAGTTAGAAATCAGAATGGAATTTACTTTCAACAGGATGGTGCGCCACCCACTATGGGTTACTCGTTAGGGAATGGTTAAATTTAAATTTCGAAGGGAGGTGGATAGGATGACGTGGAGCAATTGAGTGGCCAGCACGATCGCCAGACCTAACACCACCTGACTTTTTCTTGTGGGGTGTACTGAAAGATATTGTTTACAAGGTCAAACCGAAAACACTTCCTGAATTAAGACAAACAATTCGTGAAAAATTTACTACAATTAATGTAGAAATGTGTCAAAAGGTTTGTAGAAGTGTTGCTGGTAGGGTTCAGTGTTGTATTGAACACCAAGGGGAGCATTTTGAACATGATCATTAGGTTAGTAAATACTATGTACGTAGAGTACATTTTTTTAAGGTGTATTGAGCCAACCACAAAATTAATTAAATTCCAGTTATTTTTTAGTTTTTACTGAGAAAGTTATTATTTTTCTTAAAGTGCTGTATTTTTCTTAAAAACCTTATTATTTCTCTTAAAATGCTGTAATTGATTTATTTCCTTCAATAAAAGAGAATAAACTAAAAAGGCGTTATTTTTGCCGCACCCGGTACTATATATATATATATATATATGCATATAACTGCAATGACCACGCAGTATATAAATGAATAGAAACGACATAAGTATTAAGGAACGCTTCTGCACACGAGGAGGAGAGATAACGAATAAATGAAAAATGAGGCGAACCGCCCGGGAATCGAACCCAGGGCCTTCCAATTGCCGGTTGGACGCGCTACCATTATGCTACGGTCCTCAATTAATCACAAATCGAAATTCTACCACATAGGGCAGAAACCAATGCCCTGAGAGGGCACCCTCGCAAATCGTGAATATGCGCATATAACTGCAATGACTACGCAGTATATAAATGAATAGAAACGACATAAGTATTAAGGAACGCTTCTGCACACGAGGAGGAGAGATAACGAATAAATGAAAAATGAGGCGAACCGCCCGGAATCGAACCCAGGGCCTTCCAATTGCCGGTTGGACGCGCTACCATTATGCTACGGTCCTCAATTAATCACAAATCGAAATTCTCCACATAGGGCAGAAACCAATGCCCTGAGAGGGCACCCTCGCAAATCGTGAATATGCGCATATAACTGCAATGACTACGCAGTATATAAATGAATAGAAACGACATAAGTATTAAGGAACGCTTCTGCACACGAGGAGGAGAGATAACGAATAAATGAAAAATGAGGCGAACCGCCCGGGAATCGAACCCAGGGCCTTCGAATTGCCGGTTGGACGCGCTACCATTATGCTACGGCCTCAATTAATCACAAATCGAAATTCTCCCACATAGGGCAGAAACCAATGCCCTGAGAGGGCACCCTCGCAACCGGCAATTAGAAGGCCCTGGGTTCGATTCCCGGGTGGTTCGCCTCATTTTTCATTTATTCGTTATCTCTCCTCCTCGTGTGCAGAAGCGTTCCTTAATACTTATGTCGTTTCTATTCATTTATATACTGCGTGGTCATTGCAGTTATATGCGCATATTCACGATTTGCGAGGGGGCCCTCTCAGGGCATTGGTTTCTGCCCTACGTGGGAGAATTTCGATTTGTGATTAATTGAGGCCGTAGCATAATGTAGCGCGTCCAACCGGCAATTCGAAGGCCCTGGGTTCGATTCCCGGGCGGTTCGTCTCATTTTCATTTATTCGTTATCTCTCCTCCTCGTGTGCAGAAGCGTTCCTTAATACTTATGTCGTTTCTATTATATATATAATATATATATATATTCAATTTCCTTTATTAAATTTTTCAGTCTTTGTTTCCTTACCTTAATATTTCTTTACCCAAATGGATATCCAAAACTGATGCCACAAGAGCCAATAGTTGGCTCTAAAATAAATTATAACTCTTCACTAACACTTTACAATTATGAGATGTGTGTGTGTGTGTGTGTGTGTGTGTGTGTGTAGAGAGAGAGAGAGAGAGAGAGAGAGAGAGAGAGAGAGAGAATAAGTTAAAAAAATAGGGGGACAACGCGGTTGACCTTCGTGAAATGAAAAAACATCGTACGGAACATTTGAAAGGTTGAAAAGTATGCATACCTTAACCTAATAACCTTAAATGAGATAGCAGTAAACAGAGCAAAGAGAGAAACTGGGCAGATACTGAGAACCTTTAAATGAAGGGATAGGAATATAATTATTCCTCACTGAAAACACTGATCATACCCAAATTGGAATACTGCTCGGTCCTAACATGCATACAACAAAAAAGAAGACATTAGAGAACTAGAAGAGATTCAGAGAAGCTTTACAGCCAAGATCAAGGTGTGCAAAGAACTAAACTACTGGGAAAGGTTTCGAATAAATAGCTATATTCACTGGAAAGAGGAGAGAGAGAGAGAGATACACCATTATTTACACTTGGAAAATAATGAAGAAACTAGTCTCTAATCTTACTCTGAACCCTGTAACTCCCAAAACAACGGTGGAAAGTAGAAAATGAAGACTGTGTCGTGTTCCCAAATTAAAGCCGAGACAGGGGGAACATCCTTAACCCTGAAAGAAAATAATTTTATTGTGAGAGGACCAAAACTGTTTAATCAGCTGCCCAGACCTAACGAACACGAGTGGGATTACAGTGGACATCTTCAAAAGAAGACTAGACATTGGCTCAGAACAATCTCCAGTTAATATGTTTTAAATGACATAGGCTGGACCTGTAAATCAAAATAACTTTTTATGAGCTAGTTTTAGTCGCATTATTCAAATTTGTCACTCATTTTTTGTGCAGACTATTGTAGAAAATAATAATATAAATAAATAAATAAATAAAATAAATAAAATATATATATATATTTAGTGTATTTGTAGTCGGGGGTGGTATGACGTCATGTTACTCTGCGATTTAATTAGTTTGTTGGTTTTTCTGGCTATTTTTTTTCTAATTGGATTCAGTTTGGTGGTGTTTGCGATAGAATTATGACGTGCCGTTCGTGTGGTTTCGACTTTGAGAACTTACCTTACCTTTACCTTAAAATTTACCTTAAAGCGCTTCTGCCTCAAGGGTGCGCTGCTCCCACGAAGTCCACTCAGCGCCTCCTGAGGCGGGGCCACGACGGGGTCGCCACCCTTCTTTTCTCTTGCTCCTGCCATACGATTTGGTCCCCTATTGAATTTGTGGGGGCTGGTCTGGCAGAGGAATACCCTGACACTGTGGGTTGGTCGGGTATGTTGGCTAAAAACATGTCCAAGTGTTTTTTAAAAGTATCTACTGGGACTGCACTTATATCTCTAAGGTACTGAGGCAAGGAGTTAAACAGGCGAGAACCCTGCCTAGAGATATTATATTGAAGGGTTTGAATCTCAGACTTTGGTGGAAGGTGATATTTTTTACACATTCTGCCAGTTCTTGTTAAGGTGGGCACATTGGTTCAGTATTGGGGGCAACTAAAAGCCCTTCTAGAATTTTCCAGGTGTAGATTAGGATGTACTCTCAAACCTTCTCTCTATGGAATAAAGGTTGAGGCCTCCTAAGCCTATCCAGTAGTTAATTTGTTTTTACTCACTGTTGCCCATCAGGTTGTTTAATATACGAGGTAAAGGTTCTTTGTAGGCCCTCAATTTTTTGCAATTCATTCTGTTTGTGGGGAAACCATAATTGAGAGCAGTAGTCAATGCGTGAAGGACAAGTGATTTTCACAGGGTAAGCATGGTCATACTGTCCCTAGTTCTGAATGTCCTCAGTATATATCCTATTAGTTTTTGCATGATGAGGTTACTTTGTCAATGTGCCTGTTGAATGTTGCATCTTCAGATAATATAATCCCTAGATCCCTGACATGATCAGTTTGTGCAATATCTTTTCCTGTGGGTCCAGTGTAGTTGAATTGTTCTTTCAGGTATTTATTTGGTCCATACTTAATTAGTTCAAATTTGTCTTCATTGAAGGCCATATTGTTTGCATCTGCCCATGCATATATAGTTTGTAGATCTTTTTGTAGCTCTACACAGTTTTCTTTTTCTGTAATTGGTCTTAGTATTCTGGTATCATCTGCGAATGACAGGAGAGAGCTTCCTAGGTTACAGTTTATATTGTTTAGCATTATAATGAATAGAATTGGTCCTAGTACTGTGCCTTGCGGCACTCCACTAATCACTTCTTTTTCTATAGATCTTGCTCCATTTACAGTTGTTATTTGTTTTCTGTCAGAGAGAAAGGCATGGATCCATTTTCCTACTTTTCCACAAATACCAATTTCTTTTAGTTTATGGAATAATATACCATGGTCAACCTTGTCAAAAGCTTTTGCAAAGTCTAGGTAGATGACATCAACATTGTGGTTTTCTCCCAAGTATTGTAGGATTGTATTGCAATGGTCTATAAGTTCAGTAAGGCAGGATCTCTTGTGTCTGAAGCCATGTTGAAAGTCTTCTAAGAGATGTTCATTTTCTATAAAACTGACAATGTGCCTTTTCAGGACTTTCTCAAATATTTTAATAATATGGGAAGTCAAAGATATGGGTCTATAGTTCTTGGCTTCCTTTCTTTTGCCTCCTTTGTAGATTGGGGTAATATTTGCTTGTTTCATGATTGGTGGTATTCTACTGGTGTCTAGTGAGGATCTCCACAGGATTTTCAAAGGCAGAGATAAAGTATGTTTGCATTCCTTAAGAATCTTGGCTCCAATTCCATCTGGACCAGGGCTGAACTCCCCGGTAGCTCTGTTATTGCCTGTTGTATATCTCTAGTGGTTATTTGTATATCTTCCAATAATGGTCTGTCTTGGTCATTTTCTTCTCTATCAAAAAATGCTGTTTTTATTTTCTTTGCTACTACAGGGGTACTCCAGCTTAAAGCATATTGAGATTGTAAAATGTTTGCCATTTCCTGTGTATTAGATGTGAGAGTTAGTCCATCTTTAGCAAGCAATGGGCCAATGCTCGTTTTGATAACTGCTTTGCGTTTAGCATAGCTAAAGAAGAATTTGCTATTTTCCTTTATAGTGCCAATAGCTTTGTGTTCATTATCAATATTCTCTCTTATGGTTGACTCCTTTATTTTAAGTTCTAACATCAGTATCTGATTCCGGATGTTACTATGTTACTTGATTCGTCATGTGCCCTAGATGATTAATTAAATGAGTAATTGAATGCCCGGTTAGGTCAACTGTACGCCCTTGATTGGTTAAGTCGTGATATTTTCGTTAGTTTAAACGAAAATGACGAGAGCAAACTTTTCTGGTTAATTCAGAGGTGTTTTGCACGTTTCCTGTGGTAATGCGTCGTTTACCGTAAAAAATGCTGCAAAACCACGTATTTATTTAAAAAAAAATGGTGGTTCCCATAAAATGGAAAAAATCCAAAAGAACCACGAAGGAAAGGAAACACAGAATGGTGCTCGAGCGCTTTCGTCTAATGACATCCTCAGGAACACTGAAGTAAATAAAGAGTTCGAAACTATATATAGGTCACAAATTTTTTTTATATATATGTATGTACTTTCCTGTTAACGGGAATACCCTAAAAAAGTTTTACTGTTTGTTATGTATTTTTGCTCTCGTCATTTTCGTTTAAACTAACGAAAATATCACAACTTAACCTAACCAATTAATTATCAAAGGCGTACAGTTCACCTAACCGGGCATTCAATTAACCTAACTGGGCATTCAGTTGACCTAACCGAGCATTTTCCGTTATATTAACCTGTTATAGGTTAATTCAGTGCCCGGTTAGGTAATTTGAATGCCTGGTTAAGTCAACTGTACGCCCTTGATGATTGGTTAGTTTAAGTTGATATTTTCGTTAGTTTAAACGAAAATGACGAGAGCAAAAATACATAAACTTTTTTAGGGTATTCCCGTTAATAGGAAAGTACCTATATATATATATATACTAAATATAGAAATAAAAATTGTGGGAGGAGCATACAAATTTGTAAGGAAAAACTACCAATTTTAGCATTTTGCCCTTCTTGTCCAAATCCATTCTGAACGAATTCAAAACAATAGGATCAAGTGGAAAAAGACCTTGGCTCATGTTAAAATTATTTGTAAGTTGAATAATAGCAGAGTCAAGAATATTTCTATTAACAATGTTGCTAGAGTGAAACAAAACTGAAGCATTATTCCAATCAATAGTGGGATATACCTTAAATTTACCTTAAAGCGCTTCTGCCTCAAGGGTGCGCTGCTCCCACGAAGTCCACTCAGCGCCTCCTGAGGCGGGGCCACGACGGGGTCGCCACCCTTCTTTTCTCTTGCTCCTGCCATACGATTTGGTCCCCTATTGAGTTTGTGGGGGCTGGTCTGGCAGAGGAATACCCTGACACTGTGGGTTGGTCGGGTATGTTGGCTAAAAACATGTCAAAGTGTTTTTTAAAAGTATCTACTGGGACTGCACTTATATCTCTAAGGTACTGAGGCAAGGAGTTAAACAGGCGAGAACCCTGCCTAGAGATACTATTATATTGAAGGGTTTGAATCCTTCTCAGACTGTTTGGTGGGAGGTGATATTTTTTACACATTCTGCCAGTTCTTGTTAAGGTGGGCACAATTGGTTCAGTATTGGGGGCAACTAAAAGCCCTTCTAGAATTTTCCAGGTGTAGATTAGGATGTATCTCTCAAACCTTCTCTCTATGGAATAAAGGTTGAGGCCTCTAAGCCTATCCCAGTAGTTTAATTTGTTTTTACTCACCTGTTGCCCATCAGGTTGTTTAATATACGAGGTAAAGGTTCTTTGTAGGCCCTCAATTTTTTGCAATTCATTCTGTTTGTGGGGAAACCATAATTGAGAGCAGTAGTCAATGCGTGGAAGGACAAGTGATTTCCACAGGGTAAGCATGGTCATACTGTCCCTAGTTCTGAATGTCCTCAGTATATATCCTATTAGTTGTTTGCATGATGATGTTACTTTGTCAATGTGCCTGTTGAATGTTGCTTCTTCAGATAATATAATCCCTAGATCCCTGACATGATCAGTTTGTGCAATATCTTTTCCTGTGGGTCCAGTGTAGTTGAATTGTTCTTTCAGGTATTTATTTGGTCCATACTTAATTAGTTCAAATTTGTCTTCATTGAAGGCCATATTGTTTGCATCTGCCCATGCATATATAGTTTGTAGATCTTTTTGTAGCTCTACACAGTCTTCTTTTTCTGTAATTGGTCTTAGTATTCTGGTATCATCTGCGAATGACAGGAGAGAGCTTCCTAGGTTACAGTTTATATTGTTTAGCATTATAATGAATAGAATTGGTCCTAGTACTGTGCCTTGCGGCACTCCACTAATCACTTCTTTTTCTATAGATCTTGCTCCATTTACAGTTGTTATTTGTTTTCTGTCAGAGAGAAAGGCATGGATCCATTTTCCTACTTTTCCACAAATACCAAGTTCTTTTAGTTTATGGAATAATATACCATGGTCAACCTTGTCAAAAGGTAACTCTGACAAATGGACAAAAAGGGCACTGGCCGACTGTCCCATTCTAACGGAATATTGATGCTGTTTTACATGCGTGTACAAATCCTTTCCCATCTGACCTTTGGTTGTAAACAAAAATAAGAGGATGAAATGTATTTTATGAACTGCTGTTGACAGTATGCTAAAAATGCCAATCAGACTCGTCATTTAAGGATTGAAAAACGACCACAAAGTGGAATTATTGTAAAAAAAAAAGAAAAAAAAAATCAATGAGTGACGAGTAATTTTGTAGCCTCATTAAATTTTCCATTCAATTACAGTCAATATGATTTTTTGTTTGTTTTGATGGCATCGTTTAATCTCCTCAAATATGTAAGGTCATGTGATAGAGGGGACCTACAGCTTCACGTGGGCTCCGAACCACGGATCGCTATTACATAAACTGGACGCGGAGGATGGTCCCAATGTCGCTTAACTTCGCTAAACGACGGGAAGCAGTTTTACCACACTGACCACGACGTAGCCCTAATTCATAAGATAAAATAATCTTCGTACCACCCACACCCCGACCCACAGACACAAATAAACCATTGTACAGCATTCTATATTAATATCACCGTTTTATTTAGTACAGGGGTGGCCAACCTTCTTTCATGAAGGCTCATATTTCAATTAATGACCCACACCGAGGGCCAGTGTGCAAATTTAAAAAAAAATTATTTTAAAATTAAATTTTATTGAAATAAAATATGATATTAGATGATGAATTTTCAGTATCCGCCGGGCCTGATACAAATCTTTGGCGAGTCACACTCTCGCACGCCGGACCAATCTTCCACAACACTCATTTACATATTACACTTACCACGGTCCATAAAAGTTTCAAACCTCGGTTCCAAACAAGAGTAAAAGAGAAGAAGAGAGGAGAAAGTAAAAAAAAGGGGACACGGAACAGAAAGTGAACAAATGAAATGGGACCGCAGCAGAAGGAGAGAAAGGATGCCCGCATTTATTCTCGCCTTAGACTAGACGTATTTAGCTCTATGAACTACCACCTCTCGCGATAGTTTACGGGATCCCAATCACCTTGGTCTGCTGACCCCCAAAGGAGGATATGCCGTACCAAGTGATAAATTGTCGTCGTAATGCGTTGTATCGTTAAAAAAGAATCTTATGAAAATTAAATACATTTACTTTAATAAAAAAAAAAGTTGATACTCAAACTTTTATATTTTATATAATTTATTATTAGTTACTCCCTAAAAAATTAAAAAATATTTCTAACTGTTTTCTTTTTAAACTTTTTTAAAGTTAAAGAAAAGTTTGAAATATGTTTGTGATTTACTTTCGAAAGTTAAATTTTATAAATTAAAATTTTATTTCCTTTAAATTAATTTTGAAAAAACTTAGAAGATTCTTCTTTCTTCTTGATATTAACAAATATTATTTTTAGTGCATTTTTATGCCTTTTAAGTCTTTAATTAAGTAGGCCTACAATTTGAGAAAATGTCGAATTTTAGAGGAATCCTAAAATTATTTATGTTAAAAACAGAAGCCGTGAAAACCTTAAGGACGATGAGGAATACTCGTCTAAACATCGCCTATCCCCAGAAAAGCGGTGTTCAGCGACGATGAGTGGGTGGTGGTAGTTAGATGGGCAACCGCAGTTCAGATCTCTTACAAAGCTGCGAGAGCGGAGAACGATAGAAAAGATGCCGGGGATTAATCAGGCACCCTTAGTTTGATGTCCGAACTAAACCAAACGCGTTCAGGTGCGCCAGCGAGCTGTCGCGATAGTTTTTGGGATTAAAAGAACTAAAATAATTATGGTATTATGATAATTTTAATATAGACCATAGAATTGTTAAACGAGCTACTGATATTTATTTAATCTGACCCCTTAAACTTTAGGCTTTACCGGGCTCGCAGAATAAAACGGAGGTAGTTGAAATTAAGATAGAGTATATAAATGTAATATGAAGTATATAAATATAAGTAAATTGTATTACTTAGTTTAGAAAACACGAGTGAAGTAATATGGAGTATCTACATTTAATCCTAAGTTACATTAATGCAAAGTTTCATTAGTATTTTATTAGCAGAGATTTTAACTATTTTAAACTTATTCGCATTAGAAATATTTTTTATATTTGTGTTTAAGTTAAGTCATTCCACTGTTTGAAGTGAACGAAAACAGATGATTTTGAATTGAGAAATAATATACTTAAATCTACTTTAGTCTGGTATAAATGAATTTCTTGAGGTAAAATATATTTTAGCTTTAATCTTTTAATAATTTTAATTCCTTAAAGAATGCATTTGAAGGATTGTGAAAATCAACATCGGATAGTAATCCAATTGTTTTTGTTTCAATAAGAGATATTTATCGATACGAAGTTACAGTATGTCATAAGGAGGAACAAAAGTAGAATAATTAATAAAGCGTCTTATAGGAGTTGTAGTGCTGGGCAACCGCACACCAAATGGAAGGTTCGCACCCGCACTTCCGCACACCTTTAAGTTTTCGCACAACCGCACCCGCACCCGATTTGCATATATAAAGTTTTATCGCAAGGAAATATATAAGTTTCCATTAATATATTAATACTTTTATAAACTTTTATTTAATATTTAATTGTGAAAATAAAGTTTTAATACAATAGTCATTTTTTTTGTTATGAGAGGTCAGAAAATTACTAGAATACAATATCATTTAATTTTATTTTTAAATAAATTTTACGGGTGTGCGGACCAATCCGCACACCTTCCGCACCCGCACCTCCGCACCTTTTTACCGAGGTGCCCGCTTACCGCACCTCCGCACACCATTTCGCACTTCCGCACAGTGCGGAAGGTGTGCGGAACTTGCCCAGCACTGGTTGTAGTGAGTATTAGTTTCTTCCTTTTTATACGAGGACGTCAAAACTGAGCAGTATTCATGTTTTGGTATAATCAGTGTTTTTAGCAGGGGAATCATTACTGTCTTGTCCCTTCTTTTGAACGTTCTTACAGTAGTACCTGTCCCACGACTCTTTTTGTTTTGTTTATCGTTATCTAATTTTGTCTTTCGAATTTCGTATCATGGGTCATTATTACCCACCAAATCGATCGCTTTCGTGCCTCTCTGAATTTCCTGTCTATCTGGAGCACAATATGCAGTCTAAGTTCCTCATTTCTACCATATCTTAAGAGCTGAAATTTCTCGATGTTAAATGTCATGTTGTCTTCTGACCATTTGTATATGTTGTTCGTGCAATAATCAAACAAAATAAAAAAAAAATGTAGGAGCCTATACTGAAAAATACGCGCGCGCTTACAGCAGGAGAACCTTTTTCGCCTTGAGGGTCGTAAAATGATCAATCACGTCATCGAAGCTCGTCTTTTCAACTGTCTCTCACTCTATACTGAGGTGAGGAGGGCAAGGTCACTGAGGCGATCTTGTTCCGGTGACGCTCGCAGGTACGTAAGGATCAGATTTAGCCAGTGGCGTAGCTAGAGGGGGGGCCTGGGGGTGATCGCCCCCCACCCCCACCAAACAGTGAATCAACATGAAATGCAGTCTCTTGTGTTGAATGATTAAGAGTGGCAGGCAGTTGTAGAGAGCTATATGAATGAATATGAAATGCAGTCCCTCGTTCAAATGATTTCGAGTGGTACTGAGCTGTAGATACCGTAAATAAATATAAATTTGCAACAAGGAATGAATCTGAAGAATTATGGTCTCCTCTTGAATGAAGTGCTGGAGGATAGTAAGTTGTTCCGAATGAATATAAATGTGGAACGAGGAATGAAGAAGAATTATTTTTTCTCTCTTCTGAAATGATGAAAGATAAAGAAAGTGAACTGCCAAAGAAGTGACAATAACGAGAGATTAGAAGGAAAAAAAAATTTCAGATTATAGACTATAAGAGCGTGAAATTTTATACGTTACTAAAGCATATGAAGAAAAATAGTTTCCCTAATGTTTATGGATGGTTTGAGGAAGGTTAGGAACGATAAATCGAATACGACTGGAGAGTAATTAAGTATTAAGAGGTCTGTGGTTCTCGATATTAAGAGTAAAAATGTTTTAGTGTTTGAGATGGTTACGAAGAGGAAAATATCCTCGCTTTCGTACCAAGAATTAGTTAAAACAGTTTTAAGAAATATATTATAAATTATTGCCCTGAGAGCGAGATTAGAGGATGGAAAGGAACACTTACTGTGTCTGCACGACAAATTTGTTTTATAGAAAAGAATTTTAAGAAAAATTAATCTAGACTTTTGGTTTTATACGCAATAATGTAGGAAAATATATAAAAAATATACTAAATTATTTAATTGTTAAAATTTACGGTTAAGTAATATATGTATATTATTATATATATATATATATATATATATATATAAACTGAATTTCCTTTATTAAATTTTTCAGTCTGTTTCCTTACCTTAATATTTCTTTACCCAAATGGATATCCAAAACTGATGCCACAAGAGCCCCAATAGTTGGCTCTAAAATAAATTATAACTCTTCACTAACTTTACAATTATGTGTGTGTGTGTGTTGTGTAGAGAGAGAGAATAAATTAAAAAAAGGGGACAACGAGGTCGACCGTGAAATGAAGAATCATCGCACGGAACATTTGAAAGGTTGAAAAGTATACATACCTTAACCTAATAACCTTAAATGAGATAGCAGTAAACAGAGCAAAGAGAGTAACTGGGCAGATACTGAGAACCTTTAAACGAAGGGATAGGAATATAATAATTCCTCTACTGAAAACACTGATCATACCCAAATTGGAATACTGCTCGGTCCTAACATACCCATATAAAAAAGAAGACATTAGACAACTAGAAGGAACAAGCGGTAGCTCGCTATCGCCCTCCGGGCAGGTAGCAGTATATGTCACAGGTTGTAGATTTAAAATTACATTATATGAGGCCCTCATGGGAAGAAGTGGCTAACTTGACACAATGTGAAGCTCAAGATTTTCACGGCTGCGTTCTTTTCTGTAGTTTTATCGCGGTGCTGGGGCCTTCGGACCCAGTAATTGTGACCTAGGACCGGAAAACTTCACAGAGCACATCGGAAGCTCATGGGCTATCAGTTGGTGGTGGTTGCAGAATTTTCCGACGTGCCGTTTAGGCTGTGCACGGTTCCGAAGCGGACAGACACACAGACACATTTTAGCTCAATAGTATATAGGATTCAGAGAAGCTTCACAGCCAAGATCAAGAAGTGCAAAGAATTAAACTACTGGGAAAGGTTACGAATTAAACCTATATTCACTGGAAAGGAGGAGAGAGAGAGAGATATACACCATTATTTACACTTGGAAAATAATAAATAAGAAATTAGTCCCTAATCTTACTCTGAACCCTGTAACTCCCCAAACAACAGTAGAAAGTAGAAAATGAAGACTGTCGTGTTCCCAAATTAAAGGCGAGACAGGGAACATCCTTAACCCTGAAAGAAAATAGTATTGTTGCGAGGACCAAAACTGTTTAATAAGCTGCCCAAAGACCTGACGAACACGAGTTGAGTTACAGTGGACATCTTCAAAAGAAGACTAGACGCCTGGCTCAGAACAATCTCCGATGAGCCGGGCGTACCTGGCTATGTGAGGTGGGGAGTACAAGAAACCAACTCACTACTCCACCAGGCCAACTGAAGAGGGGCGACAAGCTTGACCTTCATGAAATGAGGAATCATTGCGCGGAACAGTTGAAAGGTTGAAAGGTTAATATATACATGCAATGCTGCATTAATCAGCCCAATCATTGTGTCGCTTTGGGATAGTAAGGGCTCTTCCTCTTCTAGATTTTCTAAGAAGTGTCACGGAAAAGAATTGTTGCAATATATATACTCCATGAACTATTGCAATGCTAATGGCATTGCTGCGAGAATTTTCGTTCGACCTATTTATCACCAAAGATCTGCAACTTACTCCATTTTGTTTATATTTCGTAGGATGTATGTCATATAATAAAGGTATATGCTACACGTTTTAATTAAATGCTACGTATAATTTGCTCTTAAATACACATGCGCAGAAACTGAGAATTTTCAAATTTTAAAGAATGCCGGTCGGCAAAATCGGAAGAAAAACTGCATCCGAGTATATATCAATAAATTAGGCCCGTAGCGGAGGTCGATGGTGGGGGGGGGGGGGGGGTGACCCTCCCCCTCCCTGACAGGAAGGGTCCACTTTTGTAACCATAGTTATAACTTATGATGTGATATAATATATAACATTATTTAGTAAATAAACCCTTGCATTTTTTAAACTCCCCTAAACTTTACTCTAAACCCCCTCTGCAGTGACTAAGGTCGTTGCACCAAAAGCTCCGCCTTTCTACAATTTCGAGCCTCCTCCTCGGGAAGTGTTGGCTACGCGGCTGTAAATGTCACTATTTTTCTAAACAATGTAAAACCTAACTGCTATTCAAAATAGACGAGAAATTTTACATTAGGAAATGTAAAAATTAAAGGATTGATGAATTTTACATCGTTTAAAATGGCACGAAACCACAACATTTTCGAGTCCCCGTGAATTCATGTTCTATTTAAGTTATTCCTCCGACATAAAACGGAACGTTTTCTCTAATCCCAAGTTTATTTACGTTTTCTTCACCGTCTCATTTTGACAAGCTATAGCTGAAATAAACGACAGACTCTGTGCACAAAACTAGCAAATAATGTGAAGTGCCTGTTCATAAATGAGATGTAAAGTTCCATGTCCCTCTGTTACGTTAAAAATCTTGAGAATCATCCTGTTTTCCAGTATTCGCACGTTTGTCTTTTTGATTCTTTAGTTACGAGTGCTGTGAGATTCAAATGCTTTCCTTTGTTCTAGTACCATTTCTTCCCTATTCAGTAGTTTTTTAATCTTTTGATGTGTTTTTGTTTTTATCCATGATGTTGCTATCTTGTACAGAGGTATTTCTTCGCCTAAGGTTTCTTCTGCATCTTCTTCCAGTGTGAATCCCCTTTTCCATTGGCGTCGGCGTTCTCTGTCGTTTCCTGTTTTCCCGTAGAACTTGTTACAATCGTTTCTTCTACTTCACCACACACAAAATATATATACAGTATATATATATATATAATGCAAAGAATGACGCTTGTGTAGAAGAGCGTTCCGCAGATGAGGAGAACAAACAAATGAAAAATGAGGAACCTCCCAGGAATCGAACCCGGGATCATCCAATTGCCGGTCGGATATGCTAACCACTGCACCAAGGACCCGAGTCAGTCAGTACTCGTAATTCTCCTACATACACAAGCGTCGTTCTTTGCATTAATTACACTGGCCAACAAAATGAAACTTTTTTTTCTCATCACAAACATGATCACACTTTTCTTAATGCATTTTTCGCGCTGATTCCGAATCTGGTTTTTTTTTTTTTTCTAGCACGTATAGTTATATAGATACACTGGTTTTGATATTTTTAAGTTTTTGATATTGCTATAAGAAAATTTATGGATGTATAGATCACACTTAGGAATGCTAAACAACAAATACATCATATACCTTATTCAATGTACTTATAAATAAAGAATATATACATTATTTTATTAAAAGCGCTGTGAGTGTGATTTCCTTTTGTAAATTTGGCCTGGATTGTCACGATACAGCATCCAACAATGTCCGCCATCATGCTTTCATTCCAATATCCTTGGTAGCGCTTCTCCATCATCTGAATATCTTGATGGAAGCGTTCTCCTTGCTCGTCACTCACTGCACCAAGGTTTTCAGGAAAGAAATCTAAGTGGGAATGCAGGAAGTGAATTTTTAACGACATTCGACACTCCATTTCTTTGAAGGCATCAAGGAGGTTCTTGACTCCATCCTTATACGCAGGTGACTTGTTGCTTCCAAGAAAGTTTTCACATATCCATTTGAACGCCAGCCAAGCCTTCAATTCCAGCGGACTTAGGACTTTTTCAAATTCAGTGTCATTCAAAACCTCCCTTATTTGTGGCCCAACAAAAATTCCTTCCTTCAATTTTGCTGCAGTAACCTTCGGAAATTTCCTTGAAAGGTATTGGAACCCTTCAGAATTGACTTTACCCATTGCTTTAACAAAATTCTTCATTAAACCAAGTTTAATGTGAAGAGGTGGCAGATAGATCTTTTGGGATCCACTAAAGGGACAGACTGGACATTGCTTATCCCTGGGACATATGTATACCTAAGTGGCCAGTCACTTTTGGTGTAATGTTCTATAGTGGCGCGACTGTCCCACAGGCAAAGGAAACAACAAAATTTTGTGAATCCTGACTGCATACTCATAAGCATTCCTATAACTTTTAGATCTCCACAACATTCCATTGATGACTGTCGTATTTGATTGCCTTAAGTAGTATATGCATATTGTCATATGTCTCTTTTAGATGGACGGAATGGGCAATGGGGATGGATGGCATTATATTACCATTATGCAAAAGAACTGCTTTCAGGCTTCTCTGCGACGAATCAATAAAGAGGCGCCACTCAGATGCCACATACGTCTGAGATATGGCTGTAAATAGTCCATTGATGTCATGGCAATAACAGAGAGGACCGTCTACTGAAAAGAATGCTGTTAATTCAAATTCCGCTTTCGGTAGTAACTAATACGAACATTGTTCTCAAGTAAATTGTTCTCCTTTAGTCTTGAGGCGAGAAGCTCTGATTTCTCTTTAGACAGCGATAAGTCTCTAACGAGATCATTCAACTGTCCTTGGGTTAACTTTTAGGCTCTAAATGTCTACCTTCAAAAGTGTACTCTGGTTCTATAGATGGTCCGGAAACGCCAGTTGCACCTTCATCACTTTCCATGTCATCTATGATAGAATCTAGCCTATCACTTGGGGGAATTGGAATGGGCAATGTTTCATCATGTTTTACTGGTCTACGTGCTGAATCCAAGTTTGGATATACAATCTGGTGTTTGTTCTTGGCAGAAAACCCCATTTAGTTCACACTACAAAAATAACAGTATTCATGATGATCTCTCAGCTCCCTCCATATCATGGGTATGGCAAATGGCATTGAAGCTTTCTTTTTGTTAAGCCAATCACGTAATCCATTTGAACAGCCAGAACAGATTTGATGTGGCGCCCATGGTTTATCTTGGTCACCTAGATGGCAACCAAAGTATAGCTTGTATATTTTCTTAATGTCGGTTGTAATACTTCGTCGCTGTTTTAGTTGTCAACTGGCCGCATACGAAACAGAACTTGTCGGGGTCATTCTTACATTGTCGAGGCATGTTGACTGACCTTAGCAAACTATAAATTAAAAAAAAATGTACACCAACTTGACACAACAAGTTCTTGGACTGGACTGATCTTTTGACACACAAAGCATGGCGTTGTTGCCTGAATCACAATGCTGCTAGACGTAAAAGCTCACACCTGAAATACATAAGATGTATATAATTAAGATAATTGAAATAAATAAGATGAATAAACTAAAAAAACACAATAAAATAAACACAATCAAATGTTGAAATATTAGTATTTTGCCTATTTAAAATGGTTAAATCTGTGTAGTTATATATATGCCTTCATCTTGAAAACTATACGTGCTAGAAAAAATCTGAATGCAGTTTTGGAATCAACGTGAAAAATGCTATCCAGCCACCACAAATTTTACTCTGATGAAAAATCTTTGTTGACCAGTGTTATACTGTCATTTGCAGTTAATATATATATATATATATATATATATATATATATATATATACAGGGCTATTTAAAATGATTCACCTGATTTCAAATGAGAATATTTTTTAATGTTACAAATACAGAGTGATTTGTGAATTGTGATACATCAACCAAAAGAAAAACTGTCCAAATTTTCTCTCACCTCATAAATGCTCTATGTGACTTCCCCTAGTTACACGAGCAACGTCGACACGATAGTCGAATTCCTCCCATACTCGCTCCAGCATGTCCGTTGTCACTGACTCTACGGCAGTAACAATGCGAGTTCGGAGCTCATCCAAAGATGTGGGCAATGGTGGCACGTACACAGTATCCTTAACGTACCCCCAAAGGAAGAAGTCGCACGGTGTAAGATCCGGCGACCTAGGGGGCCATTTACCGATTTACAGCTCGAAAACTGCAACACACAAAACGCCTTCTGCTGTGCGGACGCCATTTTCACACTGACTGTTTGTTGCTAGGCTAGGCCACGGCGTGCCTTTGGAGCCCTCTCGCGGTGATCTTGTAAAACTCGGAGATTTTCTCTTTCATGTGGTGTATGCCCAGTTGATGCACGGTTGATAGGTACGGAAGTATTCTCAGTTGAAATCGGATGAATCAATTTGAATAGCCCTGTATATTAAAGTGAACATTAGTTTTTATCAACCCATCATAATTAATTATATACATATATACATAATAGAATGTATACATTATATACATAATTATATATACGTATATTCATCTATTAAATTTAATACACACTTCTGAGAAATCTGAGAAACAAATGGTTAAGTATTTAAAATCCCACAACCATAAAAATTCTGAGCTTCGCATCTCAAACCATTTTATAAAAATTTGTTGAATTATTTAAAAAAAAAAAAATATTTTTTGACAAAGTAAATGTCAAACGGGATTAAAAATATATTATGATGCAAAGGTGAACTGATTGTGAACCCTATACCCACTTGGTCGCAGTGGTATAGTGAGAGTCACCTCACTCTAGAGCCAACCCAACAGTGCCTTTTGAACATTTGGCCATTGCGGGTCTTATATATTATACTCTTCGATGCAGTACGCTAATACAAAAGATTAAGAATACAACAGGCGACATTAAATTTCTTATTCGACCAGGAAAAAATCTATAATCGGATATGAGACTAAGCTTAGAACCCATAATCAATCAAAATAAAAAAAAAAATAAAAAAAAAAATTGTAGGGCCCTATACTAAAAAAAATACGCGCGCGCTTACACCAAGAGAATTTTTCTCACCTTGACGGCTGCAAAATGATCAATGACGTCATCGAATCTGGTCTTTTCTACTGTCTCCCTCTCTATACTGAGGTGAGGAGGGAAAGGTCACTGGGGCGATCTTATCCCATTGACACTCGCAGGTACATAAGGATCAGCTTTAGCTTATTAAAAGTGTTCGCAGCCACCCTAAGACACTATGAACGAAAGCAACGTGTGACAATGATTGTATATGACGTATGACAACGCATGCTACATGGAAACACGGCTTTTGACATATAGACTTCGGATTTTTTATTTTATTAGGCCATGATTTCATGATGGTGCGTGCTTGCTGGGTTAGTTGGCTGCCAACTTGGCGCTCCCAGAACACTGCGCCAGGGGGAGAAAGCTCTCCAGTAAACGGCTTAATAAAAGGTGTTCTCGATGCAGTGGCTCAGCGAAGGCTGACTGACGAAAGATGAAAGCACCTTTCAGGACTGTGTTTGTTGTTTTGATGTTTGTAAAAAACCTTTAACGGTTTTATCAATGAAGCGGTTAATGACTCTGGTGGGTAATTTTTCTGATGCGAGCTTCTATCTCTGATCCCTTTCAGATAAATGGTCATCGCTATATCAGTCCGCGATGTGCAAAAACTCTTCCGATATCTTCTTGTTTATCAGACATGGTTTTTCGCTTAAACTATGAAACTCCAGTAACCATACTTGAACCTTCGGAAGCTCTTTCTTAATTACTGTTGGTGCGGCCGTTATATATACATATATACAGTATATATATATATATGATGAAAATAACCACGAAGGAAAACGAAAACACGAAATAGTGCTTAAGCTCTTTCGTCTAATGACACCCTCAGAAACACTGAAATTAATAACAAGTTCGAGACTATATGTAGGTCTCACACAAAAAAAAATAAAAAATAAAATAATAATACGATTGGTGCACAGAATTTGTAGGAGGAGCATACAAATTTATATAGAAAAAACTACCAGAGTTTTAGCACCTTGCCCTTCTTGTCTAAATCCATTCTAGAACGAATTCAAAACAACAGGATCAAGCGAAAAAAGGCCTCGGCTAATGTAGACATTGTTTGTAAGTTGAATAATGGCAGACTCAAGAATATTTCTATTAACAATTTTGCCTGAGTGATGCAAAACTGAAGCATTATTCCAATCAATACAATGGGATAATTCTGACAAATGGACAAAAAGGGCACTGGAGACTCCCGTTCTAACGAAATACTGATGCTGTTTTACACGCGCGTTCAAATCCTTTCCCGTCTGTACAATGTAAAAGGAATCACATTGTTTACAACCAATTCTATAGATAATGCCAGAATTATTGGTGGGACTATTTTTCACTCTGATATTTTTCACAATATTGTCATATGAAAATACTACATTAATGTTCAAAAGTTTAAGTACATTAGCAATGCCTAAAAAGCCTGGGAAAAATGGAAGTACCTACTAAAATATTCTTCAACAAAGTGGAGGGTTACTGTTCACACGATAGAAAGTTCATTTTGCCTTGTTAAGACAAGATTCCAAAAAAAGCAGGTGGGTAACACAAATCACTTCCAATGCTGTTGATTTTTTTTCTAACTCCGCATCCATATGTTTCGGACTGGCAATCCAAGAGCGCGGAGAAACAGTGAAAAAAAATATATAGTTTTCTTAATAGGAGTGTCATGTTCGGAAATAATTTTCATATATACACAGTGTGATTCATAAATACGTTTCATAAATCGCAGGGTGTATTTTGAGACAAAAGTAAAGAAAAAACACCATATAAACACAGGTCGAGAAACCCATAGGTTTCGAGCTATAGCACGCTACAGAAAAATGAAACTCCAAAAGATTTTTTTACAGTTTATGCAAATACACAGTGTGATACTGTACAGTGTACATAGCTGAATGTGATACATAGTTGATAGCTCACCTAACCTAACCTAACCTTTAATAATACAGAAGTAAAAGGTAGTCTCTTTCATTTGGCCTAACTGAAATTACATGAAACGAATACATTTTGGCTTGGAAATTAAATTTGGTACAAACGCTGTAGCTCACAAAGACACGTGTACGGACCGAGGATAAATGAATTGGTGACTCCTTGCTCTAAGACCAACATTAAACTAATTAATATAAGATTTCTTATGCATATTTTTCCGTTTTTATAATATTTACAATATATTTTAGTATCTATAACTTATCTATATATTTCATGGTGTATGTAGCCTATGATAGGTTTTAAATTTAAAAGAAATTCTATTTTATTTATTTATTTTAATTATACGGGGATCCAATAAACCTTAGCCACCCCGCCCATGGCCTAAACCATTAGAGGTACAGTAAAACTAAACATACCTTACAAAAGAGAATTTAATCCTGCATTTAATGAGAAAATACCTTACAAAAGAGAATTTAATCCTGCATTTAATGAGAAAATACCTTACAAAAGAGAATTTAATCCTGCATTTAATGAGAAAATACCTTACAAAAGAGAATTTAATCCTGCATTTAATGAGAAACAATTGAAACTTGGTGTGTTCCAACCATTGGCTTCCAAGACAGCCTGAATTCGCTTGGGTAGTTTGCCAAAAGTGACGTGAATAGATCTTGATCGTTACGCAAATTTGCTAAAACAGTTTCAATGTGTTGCGTCATTGTATCCTTCGAAAATCGATTTGCTGCAGGTTTTTGAAACAAGAGACATTCAACCTTGTCCTTTATAACTGATCCAATGTGTTCACAGACGTTCAGGTCAGGAGAATTTCCTGGCCATTCTTCATTTCCAAAGAAATCGATCTCATGGTTCCGCAACAACTGTTGAGTGGCTAATGCCTTAAAGCAGGGGACCTTATCGTGCAGAAGTGTGACCTGATCGACATCCAAACCATTGTTTGGGTTTCTTAGAAAAGGAATGACATGCTGGGATAGAATAATATCACGAAAATACTGTCCATCCCAACTCTGACCATTTGGCTTCAGCACCCACATGAGCTTCTTTACAGTGAACAAAACAAACACACCAACACAGTCTGGACTTTTTAATAATTCGCGATAATGTTCATTGTCATCGATTTCATCTGGTGTTGTGGCCCACACTCGATCATTTTGGTAGTTAAGCCGACGTGTTACGTAAACAAAAAATTCATCGGAGACAACTAAATGCATGAAATCATCCACATCCCAATCTTCACGATAATGGGCAAACCACATTCTGTCATCGATATTAAGTTGAGTTTTTCTTGGCTTTGGAAGTTCATGCCAAGGCTTTAAACCTTGCCTATGACGGTACAGTCGAATGATCTCACCACTAACGATCTTTCCTCTCAACACTTCGATCTCTCTAGAAAGTTTAACACAGCTGTTTTTCCGCTTACGCGTACCGCTTTCAATGATGTCTGTTTCCTGAGAGTGGCAATTTGGGCGCCCAGATTTGGTTGTATCCATTTCACATTCATCCAAAGTTTTATTCCAATTTCTTTTGACGAAGTCCTCACTTCTTCGCAACATTTTGGCAACCCATGAACGTGTTATAAAGGTGGCTCCAGCATCACGAGCTTCCCGAAATGTTATTGCTCGTATGCGATCTATCACACGTTGCCTCTCCGAATCACCAATTAATTGAGAAGCCAGAAACAGAAGCCAGAAACAGTGAAAAAAAATATATAGTTTTCTTAATAGGAGTGTCATGTTCGGAAATAATTTTCATATATACACAGTGTGATTCATAAATACGTTTCATAAATCGCAGGGTGTATTTTGAGACAAAAGTAAAGAAAAAAACACCATATAAACACAGGTCGAGAAACCCATAGGTTTCGAGCTATAGCACGCTACAGAAAAATGAAACTCCAAAAGATTTTTTTACAGTTTATGCAAATACACAGTGTGATACTGTACAGTGTACATAGCTGAATGTGATACATAGTTGATAGCTCACCTAACCTAACCTAACCTTTAATAATACAGAAGTAAAAGGTAGTCTCTTTCATTTGGCCTAACTGAAATTACATGAAACGAATACATTTTGGCTTGGAAATTAAATTTGGTACAAACGCTGTAGCTCACAAAGACACGTGTACGGACCGAGGATAAATGAATTGGTGACTCCTTGCTCTAAGACCAACATTAAACATTAATTAATATAAGATTTCTTATGCATATTTTTCCGTTTTATAATATTTACAATATATTTTAGTATCTATAACTTATCTATATATTTCATGGTGTATGTAGCCTATGATAGGTTTTAAATTTAAAAGAAATTCTATTTTATTTATTTATTTTAATTATACGGGGATCCAATAAACCTTAGCCACCCCCGCCCATGGCCTAAACCATTAGAGGTACAGTAAAACTAAACATACCTTACAAAAGAGAATTTAATCCTGCATTTAATGAGAAAATACCTTACAAAAGAGAATTTAATCCTGCATTTAATGAGAAAATACCTTACAAAAGAGAATTTAATCCTGCATTTAATGAGAAAATACCTTACAAAAGAGAATTTAATCCTGCATTTAATGAGAAACAATTGAAACTTGGTGTTCCAACCATTGGCTTCCAAGACAGCCTGAATTCGCTTTGGGTAGTTTGCCAAAAGTGACGTGAATAGATCTTGATCGTTACGCAAATTTGCTAAAACAGTTTCAATGTGTTGCGTCATTGTATCCTTCGAAAATCGATTTGCTGCAGGTTTTTGAAACAAGAGACATTCAACCTTGTCCTTTATAACTGATCCAATGTGTTCACAGACGTTCAGGTCAGGAGAATTTCCTGGCCATTCTTCATTTCCAAAGAAATCGATCTCATGGTTCCGCAACAACTGTTGAGTGGCTAATGCCTTAAAGCAGGGGACCTTATCGTGCAGAAGTGTGACCTGATCGACATCCAAACCATTGTTTGGGTTTCTTAGAAAAGGAATGACATGCTGGGATAGAATAATATCACGAAAATACTGTCCATCCCAACTCTGACCATTTGGCTTCAGCACCCACATGAGCTTCTTTACAGTGAACAAAACAAACACACCAACACAGTCTGGACTTTTTAATAATTCGCGATAATGTTCATTGTCATCGATTTCATCTGGTGTTGTGGCCCACACTCGATCATTTTGGTAGTTAAGCCGACGTGTTACGTAAACAAAAAATTCATCGGAGACAACTAAATGCATGAAATCATCCACATCCCAATCTTCACGATAATGGGCAAACCACATTCTGTCATCGATATTAAGTTGAGTTTTTCTTGGCTTTGGAAGTTCATGCCAAGGCTTTAAACCTTGCCTATGACGGTACAGTCGAATGATCTCACCACTAACGATCTTTCCTCTCAACACTTCGATCTCTCTAGAAAGTTTAACACAGCTGTTTTTCCGCTTACGCGTACCGCTTTCAATGATGTCTGTTTCCTGAGAGTGGCAAATTTGGGCGCCCAGATTTGGTTGTATCCATTTCACATTCATCCAAAGTTTTATTCCAATTTCTTTTGACGAAGTCCTCACTTCTTCGCAACATTTTGGCAACCCATGAACGTGTTATAAAGGTGGCTCCAGCATCACGAGCTTCCCGAAATGTTATTGCTCGTATGCGATCTATCACACGTTGCCTCTCCGAATCACCAATTAATTGAGAAGCCAGAAACAGAAGCCAGAAACAGTGAAAAAAAATATATAGTTTTCTTAATAGGAGTGTCATGTTCGGAAATAATTTTCATATATACACAGTGTGATTCATAAATACGTTTCATAAATCGCAGGGTGTATTTTGAGACAAAAGTAAGAAAAAAACACCATATAAACACAGGTCGAGAAACCCATAGGTTTCGAGCTATAGCACGCTACAGAAAAATGAAACTCCAAAAGATTTTTTACAGTTTATGCAAATACACAGTGTGATACTGTACAGTGTACATAGCTGAATGTGATACATAGTTGATAGCTCACCTAACCTAACCTAACCTTTAATAATACAGAAGTAAAAGGTAGTCTCTTTCATTTGGCCTAACTGAAATTACATGAAACGAATACATTTTGGCTTGGAAATTAAATTTGGTACAAACGCTGTAGCTCACAAAGACACGTGTACGGACCGAGGATAAATGAATTGGTGACTCCTTGCTCTAAGACCAACATTAAACATTAATTAATATAAGATTTCTTATGCATATTTTTCCGTTTTTATAATATTTACAATATATTTTAGTATCTATAACTTATCTATATATTTCATGGTGTATGTAGCCTATGATAGGTTTTAAATTTAAAAGAAATTCTATTTTATTTATTTATTTTAATTATACGGGATCCAATAAACCTTAGCCACCCCCGCCCATGGCCTAAACATTAGAGGTACAGTAAAACTAAACATACCTTACAAAAGAGAATTTAATCCTGCATTTAATGAGAAAATACCTTACAAAAGAGAATTTAATCCTGCATTTAATGAGAAATACCTTACAAAAGAGAATTTAATCCTGCATTTAATGAGAAAATACCTTACAAAAGAGAATTTAATCCTGCATTTAATGAGAAACAATTGAAACTTGGTGTTCCAACCATTGGCTTCCAAGACAGCCTGAATTCGCTTTGGGTAGTTTGCCAAAAGTGACGTGAATAGATCTTGATCGTTACGCAAATTTGCTAAAACAGTTTCAATGTGTTGCGTCATTGTATCCTTCGAAAATCGATTTGCTGCAGGTTTTTGAAACAAGAGACATTCAACCTTGTCCTTTATAACTGATCCAATGTGTTCACAGACGTTCAGGTCAGGAGAATTTCCTGGCCATTCTTCATTTCCAAAGAAATCGATCTCATGGTTCCGCAACAACTGTTGAGTGGCTAATGCCTTAAAGCAGGAGCCTTATCGTGCAGAAGTGTGACCTGATCGACATCCAAACCATTGTTTGGGTTTCTTAGAAAAGGAATGACATGCTGGGATAGAATAATATCACGAAAATACTGTCCATCCCAACTCTGACCATTTGGCTTCAGCACCCACATGAGCTTCTTTACAGTGAACAAAACAAACACACCAACACAGTCTGGACTTTTTAATAATTCGCGATAATGTTCATTGTCATCGATTTCATCTGGTGTTGTGGCCCACACTCGATCATTTTGGTAGTTAAGCCGACGTGTTACGTAAACAAAAAATTCATCGGAGACAACTAAATGCATGAAATCATCCACATCCCAATCTTCACGATAAGGGCAAACCACATTCTGTCATCGATATTAAGTTGAGTTTTTCTTGGCTTTGGAAGTTCATGCCAAGGCTTTAAACCTTGCCTATGACGGTACAGTCGAATGATCTCACCACTAACGATCTTTCTCTCAACACTTCGATCTCTCTAGAAAGTTTAACACAGCTGTTTTTCCGCTTACGCGTACCGCTTTCAATGATGTCTGTTTCCTGAGAGTGGCAAATTTGGGCGCCCAGATTTGGTTGTATCCATTTCACATTCATCCAAAGTTTTATTCCAATTTCTTTTGACGAAGTCCTCACTTCTTCGCAACATTTTGGCAACCCATGAACGTGTTATAAAGGTGGCTCCAGCATCACGAGCTTCCCGAAATGTTATTGCTCGTATGCGATCTATCACACGTTGCCTCTCCGAATCACCAATTAATTGAGAAGCCAGAAACAGAAGCCAGAAACAGTGAAAAAAAATATATAGTTTTCTTAATAGGAGTGTCATGTTCGGAAATAATTTTCATATATACACAGTGTGATTCATAAATACGTTTCATAAATCGCAGGGTGTATTTGAGACAAAAGTAAAGAAAAAAACACCATTAAACACAGGTCGAGAAACCCATAGGTTTCGAGCTATAGCACGCTACAGAAAAATGAAACTCCAAAAGATTTTTTTACAGTTTATGCAAATACACAGTGTGATACTGTACAGTGTACATAGCTGAATGTGATACATAGTTGATAGCTCACCTAACTAACCTAACCTTTAATAATACAGAAGTAAAAGGTAGTCTCTTTCATTTGGCCTAACTGAAATTACATGAAACGAATACATTTTGGCTTGGAAATTAAATTTGGTACAAACGCTGTAGCTCACAAAGACACGTGTACGGACCGAGGATAAATGAATTGGTGACTCCTTGCTCTAAGACCAACATTAAACATTAATTAATATAAGATTTCTTATGCATATTTTTCCGTTTTTATAATATTTACAATATATTTTAGTATCTATAACTTATCTATATATTTCATGGTGTATGTAGCCTATGATAGGTTTTAAATTTAAAAGAAATTCTATTTTATTTATTTATTTTAATTATACGGGGATCCAATAAACCTTAGCCACCCCCGCCCATGGCCTAAACCATTAGAGGTACAGTAAAACTAAACATACCTTACAAAAGAGAATTTAATCCTGCATTTAATGAGAAAATACCTTACAAAAGAGAATTTAATCCTGCATTTAATGAGAAAATACCTTACAAAAGAGAATTTAATCCTGCATTTAATGAGAAAATACCTTACAAAAGAGAATTTAATCCTGCATTTAATGAGAAACAATTGAAACTTGGTGTTCCAACCATTGGCTTCCAAGACAGCCTGAATTCGCTTTGGGTAGTTTGCCAAAGTGACGTGAATAGATCTTGATCGTTACGCAAATTTGCTAAAACAGTTTCAATGTGTTGCGTCATTGTATCCTTCGAAAATCGATTTGCTGCAGGTTTTTGAAACAAGAGACATTCAACCTTGTCCTTTATAACTGATCCAATGTGTTCACAGACGTTCAGGTCAGGAGAATTTCCTGGCCATTCTTCATTTCCAAAGAAATCGATCTCATGGTTCCGCAACAACTGTTGAGTGGCTAATGCCTTAAAGCAGGGGACCTTATCGTGCAGAAGTGTGACCTGATCGACATCCAAACCATTGTTTGGGTTTCTTAGAAAAGGAATGACATGCTGGGATAGAATAATATCACGAAAATACTGTCCATCCCAACTCTGACCATTTGGCTTCAGCACCCACATGAGCTTCTTTACAGTGAACAAAACAAACACACCAACACAGTCTGGACTTTTTAATAATTCGCGATAATGTTCATTGTCATCGATTCATCTGGTGTTGTGGCCCACACTCGATCATTTGGTAGTTAAGCCGACGTGTTACGTAAACAAAAAATTCATCGGAGACAACTAAATGCATGAAATCATCCACATCCAATCTTCACGATAATGGGCAAACCACATTCTGTCATCGATATTAAGTTGAGTTTTTCTTGGCTTTGGAAGTTCATGCCAAGGCTTTAAACCTTGCCTATGACGGTACAGTCGAATGATCTCACCACTACGATCTTTCCTCTCAACACTTCGATCTCTCTAGAAAGTTTAACACAGCTGTTTTTCCGCTTACGCGTACCGCTTTCAATGATGTCTGTTTCCTGAGAGTGGCAAATTTGGGCGCCCAGATTTGGTTGTATCCATTTCACATTCATCCAAAGTTTTATTCCAATTTCTTTTGACGAAGTCCTCACTTCTTCGCAACATTTTGGCAACCCATGAACGTGTTATAAAGGTGGCTCCAGCATCACGAGCTTCCCGAAATGTTATTGCTCGTATGCGATCTATCACACGTTGCCTCTCCGAATCACCAATTAATTGAGAAGCCATTATATTATCACTTTATCAGCTAGAGTAATTTTAATACCTGCAATAAATAAAGAATTTTATATATTTTTATAATCACTAAAAACTACTTTTTAAGTAAACATGTAAGCTGCAAATGGGGGGCTAAGGTTTTTTGGAACCCCTTACACACATAATAATCCTTTGTTTTTGCAATACTGTATATGATATAATTTATTGAAACTATATACTATTTATTTTTTATGTAAACAGATTTTCTAGGCCTACTGCATAGACAATATATATATATATATATATATATATATATATACAGGGCGTCCCAAAAAAATGTATACACACTTTAAATACTTATAAAGGCAGTGTTTATTAAAATACATTTCATTTTCAAAATGTAATAGAATCTACAGACATTATTTAATTGTTTTGTCAACGCCTGTTTTCAAACTGACGTCCGTTCTGGTCCAGGCACTGCTGATAACGCGAAGCAATGGAATCGCAAACATCACGAAACATTTCGTTTGGTATTTGTGTGCATTCTCGTTCAATGGCTGCTCTCAATTCAGCGACTGTTGCAGGTTTTATAGCGTAGACTTTGTCTTTTAAGTATCCCCATAAAAAAGTCTAGTGGTGTGAGGTCTGGTGAACGCGGAGGGTATTCTACGAAACCCCTTCGTCCAATCCACATCCACATCGTGCCAAGTACCACTCGCAATACTCCACTCTTCGGTCCGGATCATCATCATTAATAGCATGGACTAATCTTGGAATGTAACTTTTCCATTGACAGCGCTTCAAAATGCGTTGGACAGACGATTCTGAAATTCCTACCTCACGACTCGCTTGCCGCACAGATTTTCTTGGACTTTGGTGATACGTTTCCAGTACTCTTTCTTGCTTTGGGGGCTTGTCGATGTCCGTGGTCTTCCGGAACGCTTCTTGTGGACATTCTGAACAGTTCCATCGGCTTCAAACTTATCTCTAATTCGAGTGATGGTAAGTCGCGTTGGTGGATCTGTTTGAAACTCCCTCCTAAACTGTATTTGCACTTCAACTGCGTTTTCACACTTCCAGTAGCATTTTAGAATGAATTTCCTTTGTTCAAAGCTTAGTCTGACTGCCATTATTAATTCTAATGGGTTTAACTTGGAAAGAAAGAAACATCAATTAAGCTATCAGCTGTTAAAGTGTGTATACATTTTTTTGGGACGCCCTGTATATATATATATATATATATAATATATGATACACGATACACGTCGAGCTAACATCATGAAAAAGAAAAAACTATAGTGTGTCAAGCGGTAGCTCGCTATCGCCCTCCGGGCAGGTAGCAGTATATGTCACAGCTAGCTGTATACCTTTGGTTAGCTTCCGCCCGAATTGTTCATTCTGACGAAGGTCAAGCTTTTCACTCCACCTTAGATCTACAGTTTAACGTGGAATCCGAACCACGCCCCATCAGCAGCCCAGCGTCTTAACCACTAGGCCACCTAGGGTACCCATATATCTACCAACCACTTTCTTTATTGTGTGGAAGGATGAACAGCTGGGTTTTGCTGCGCGCCGGGTCTCGAACCCGGGGCCGATGGATTCGTAGTCAGCGACGCTAACCACTGCACCACCGAGGTGTATGTGTATATGTATATTGTATATATGTATATGTTGGTACTTACGTATTATCGGGACTACCAAACTGTTTATTATGTAGTTTTGCTCTCGTCATTTTCGTTTTCGAAGTACTTCCACTCACTCGTAATAGACATTAAATAGCTCGTGCTCGGCCGCGGAGTGACCTAGGACGCGGGAAACTTGATAGAGCACATCGGCAGCTCATGGGCTATCAGTTGGTAGTGGTTGCAGGATTTTCCGATGTGCCGTTTAGTCTGTGCACGGTTCCGAAGAAAGCGGACAGACACACAGACACATTTTAGCTCAATAGTATATAGGATTTACCATTACTTATTCGGACTATAGTGGATTTAATTTTTCCAGAAAAGTTCCTTGCTCCATGCACAATCTGTGTGTATCATAAAAAAACCTCGGGGACCATTCTGAATTCAATCCATATATATATATATATATATATATATATATATATATATAATATATATATGTGTGTGTGTGTGTGTGTGTGTGTGGTTAACGGAGACACACCTAAAGACTGCAAGGACGAACGTGAAAACTGGGAGCATATTTTTATAACGAAAAAACGCCTATCGGCCTACATGACTATAATATATTAAGATCGGACAGTACAGGATAACAATAGAGTGGATGTAGCATTTACATTCATGAAAACTATATTGCAAAAATAACATAAGTACATCAAATGGTTTTGTTGGGATTTTAACAGCGAAAGCTGAAACATTACATCTCTTATTATTAATATCGAATAGATCCATCCAGAAGTTTTCAGCAAAAAAGATTTCCCAGCAATTAAAACTAATTAAAAGACAAAAAATAATCTTGACCAATAAAACAAACCAAAAAAAAAAATTGTTCGCTATTGCGTACTTGCCGACATTTTGAAAAGCAAAAGTGGTGCAAGATTTGTAATCAATGACGGGGTCCGGTACATGCCCCACCAAGAAATTTTTAAAAATCTAGATAGAGTGGCTAGACGAGGAGGAGGGTGTTGTAGCTACGTGAAAAAAACATACACATGTGAAGTGAGGGTAAAGAAATCAAACAGCACAGTTGAAGCTATTATATTAGAAGTAAAAGAACTGAACCTAACCATTATGAACATCTACAGACCACCAAACACCACAAAAAATGAATTCCAATTTGCTCCAAATGAAATAAAAAACATTAAAATTAATTGAAACTCCAGCAACAAATATTCTAATTTTCTGAGATTTTAATTTCCCATTCATATCATGGAAGAAAAATGACGAAGTTATATTCGTATGTTGAGAAGTTTCATGGCAACATTACTAAAGATGACAGAATCCAAGCAACAATGTTATTAGATATTATGGAACATTACGCCCTTACCCAGGAAATCGGTGAAGCCACGAGAAAGAAGAACGTTTTGGATTTAATCTGGACAAATAACAACGAGATAATAATAAATAAAGTAACGCACACAAAGTTCTCTGACCATAGCCTCATCGATATACAACTGAAGTTAGCACCCAGAGGTCCGAAAACGCATCCTAGAGAGGCAGATGGAATATGTGAAGGCTTAAACAAATTCAAAGAAAGTAAATTGGGAAAACGTAAATAAAGATTTAAAGGAGGTAAATTGGGAATTGCTACTACACGAGAAGACTCCACAAGAAATACTATGTATAATAGAGACGGAAACCAAACCTATAATACTGAAACATATTCCAGGGAGACAGGAAAGAAAACGTAGTAAGCTCGAGAGGAAAATCAGGACTCTATTCATGCAACGAAGACAAACCGTAAAACATCTCCACAGATGCAGAACTGATGCAAAGAGACTCAAACTAGAGAGGAAACTTGGCGAAGTAGAAATGGACCTAAAGCAAACATTCATACATAAGACAAACGAGGAGGAAAACAAGGTAGCAGAAAACATAAAAAATAACCCCAAATGCTTCTACACGTTTGCGAAAAGGAAAATGCAGTGTAAGGAGAGTATTGGACCGTTGATAGACGGGGAGGCCGAATACACAAATGACCCGAGAGAAATAAGTGAACTGCTTAGAGAACAATTTAAATCTGTGTTTAGCACCCCTAAGTCCGAGATGGAAGTGGAAAACCCAAACGAGTTTTTCGACATTGATACAGATCAACCAAGAACAAATCCCGGCACAAACCTATTAATGGACTTCGAGTTTACGGAAGATGTAATTACGGCCTTATCACAGATGCGAGACAATTCAGCGCCAGGGCCAGACACATGGAGTGCCACATTTCTGAAGAAATGCAAAGAGAATATTGCAAAACCGCTATACTTACTATGGAGGAAATCACTTGACACAGGACAAATTCCACTCCCCTTAAAGAACGCGAACATTGCCCCTCTATTTAAAGGTGGTAACAGAGCGATGCCCAAAAATTATCGGCCAGTGGCTCTCACCTCACACCTTATAAAGTGTTTTGAACGCATAATTAGAGGCAAAACTACCTACTACCCACAAGAAAAAGATTTATACAACCCAAATCAACATGGCTTCAGGGCGGGTAGATCATGCCTGTCACAGCTACTAGACCACCAGAAAATATTGGGAACATTGTGTCGAGGACAAAACATTGATGTAATATATACTGACTTTGCTAAAGCCTTCGATAAATGTGACCATGGAATCATAGCACACAAACTTAAGGATACAGGAATTACTGGAAAGCTAGGAAGGTGGATATTTAATTTCTTGATGCAAACAACACAAAGAGTGGTGGTAAACGGAGTTAAATCGGAAGTCTCGGAAGTCGTGAGCTCTGTCCCACAAGGGACAGTATTAGCTCCCTTGCTGTTCCTAATAATGATTGCCTATATTGATGCAGATATTAAGGACAGTATTGTATCATGCTTCGCAGATGACACAAAGATATGTAAGGAAATACTGAACGAAGATGATATAAGAAAATTACAAAACGACATTGAAACATTATTCCAGTGGGCAGAAGACAACAATATGAAGTTCAACGAAGAAAAATTCCAACTTCTAAGATATGGTAACAACAAAGAGCTTCAGAAAAAAGGGTACAAAACTCCGCAAGCCAAACAGATAACACCAAATCCACAAGTCAGGGATCTTGGAGTAATAATGTCGTCGGATGCAGAATTCAGAGAGCACTATAAAATCAAAATCACAACGGCTAGAAAAATAATGGGAATCATCTGGAGGAGCTTCCGCAGCAGAAAAGCAAACATCATGCTTAACTTATGGAAGAGTCTAGTCCTACCAATAATTGAGTATTGCTCAGTACTCACAAGCCCACACAGAAAAAGAGACATTGCGAGCAGTGAAGCTATACAAGGGACTTTTACGTCTAAGATAGAGAAAACGGAAGGTGAAGACTACTGGACTCGACTACAATCCCTGGAACTCTACTCTCTCGAAAGAAGGCGCGAGCGGTACACAATAATATACATATGGAAAATACTCGAGGGCTCTGTCCCTAACCTCAAAAATGAAATAGAAACAAACTGGAATGAGAGAAGAGGCAGATTTTGTACGGTCCCAGCTGCGGTGGGACAAGGGGCCATGAAAACGAGGATGGAAAATACCCTCAGAATATGGGGCCCAAAGCTTTTCAATGTCCTTCCAAAAGAAGTGAGGAATCTCCAGCACACCGACCTGAATTACTTCAAGAACCAGCTGGACAGATTCTTGTGCCCCGCAAATGAAGCGAGATGCTGCAGAGGGGTCGACCGCAGGTCAATCCTGAACTGTAGTTCAAACTCAACAAAAGTAACAAAGGTAAGCAATATATATATATATATATATATATATATATATATATACAGTATATATATATATTATATATATACAGTATATATATATATATATATATATACAGTATTATATATATATATATATATTATATATATATATATATAATATATATATATATATATATGAATTTCACAATAAAACGTGAAATGAATGAATGCTGCAAACCACAAGGAAAAAGAAAAACGATTCCAAATCGTTTCTCTTTTTCCTTGTGGGTTTGCAGCATATACTATATATATATATATATATATATATATATATATATATATATATATATATATATATATACAGTGGCGACTGGCGTATAGGAGCGATGGAGCGGTCGCTCCCCCTTGCTTGAAACGATAAATATTAATTTAACAGATAAAAAATATATTAATTTTAAGATATTAAAATAAATATTCTTGAAATATATTTTAAAAATTCATGTGGCATATCATGATTCATGAGGCATTTTGAGTAAGCCTTCATACCGTACATAATATTCTAAACTTATAGCATAGCTTCAAACAGCGTATCGCTGTTTGAATACAAAATAATATTGCAGCCGAATGGAGCGATAGATTTTTCGCTCAAGTAAATATAAATTATATTTACTGTTGTAATGAAAATATAAGTACAATCGCGAATTTTTTTTATAATAACAACTTTATTTTTACTAATAGTTACTTCAGTAATAATGATATAAGCCATT
This sequence comes from Bathynomus jamesi, assembly GCA_023014485.1. Lineage (NCBI taxonomy): Eukaryota > Metazoa > Arthropoda > Malacostraca > Isopoda > Cirolanidae > Bathynomus > Bathynomus jamesi. The sequence goes on from JAJOZX010000284.1 coordinate 1,566,154, forward strand.
TATATGTATTTTATTGAAATTATTACTTATTTGTAATTAACTAGAATTGTACGTCTGGCATAGCCGCATATGTTAATACAAGTACTCTTGTGAGCGGCAGTTGGATTCGCGCTAGCCTATTGTGAGTCCGTGTTGTCGTACAATTTTATGAAATCGCACCCCTATACATTTATACCACGAGTCGCCACTGTATATATATATATATATTCTAACGAAACCGTTTCGGATTCAAGTTGTACAAATATTTTCCGTACTTTGACTGGTCAGTCTTTGGAAGAAATGAAACATAGTCCCTGATTGGGCACTTCATAATTTCTAACTCGGGTGTTTTGAATACACATTAGTGAGAGATGTACAGGTCCCACCTCTGTAGGCGGAGACTTGCGTAAAATTACAAACGTTTTCAGATGTCATCATAACTTAAAACAGTGGTCCCCAATCTTGTTTTCAGTCATCAGCTACTTTAAAAGTTCAAAATATTTGGCGAACCACATCGATATTTTGAAACATCGACACCCATCGAATATAGAATTAGTAACTTTAAAAAAAAAAAACCTGCAGATTTAAGACGCGATCTTATCTTAAATTAACATTGTTACTAACCTATCTTAACTCCTTCAGTGTTTTCTACGTACTTGTTAACAGCGGTGGCTGCGGTTAGATTACGTTATGTTAGGTGCAAAATAAACACTGAAGGGTTTAAATGGCAGTTAAATTTATTGATTATTCGCAGACGCTTTATTAGATAAAATTTTGGTTCTGACCTGACCTCTTTAATAAATCTGACCTGACCTCTTTAATAAAATTACTTTATAAACAAAATTTTAAAACTTTATTTTTATTTAAATTGAGAGACGGAGGCTTCGACTCCCGTTTTATCTCGAAAATAAAACCAGAGACTAACAATGAAAACCGGAAAGTTGGCATTACTTGATCGAATATCTACAGTAAACCCGTAGGGTGACTCATTTTCAATGGATGGAAAACTCGTACTGCGTGCTTTTGCACTTTATCGTTATTATTATTATTGAACTCTCGCGAACCACTTGAAACAGTTCAGCGAACAACAAGGGTCCCCACCCAACCACCTTGGTCTAACATGTTAGATTATGATGCCGTTTTGTTACTATTTGGTTAGAATATGTGTACCCAGGTAGTACATAATATTTTAACGACATTATTGGACATTTGGTACACACGTTACCAAATGCCTTTTTTAAACATATTTTAAAATATGACGTTAACATTATGGCGCTATAAAAATATCTTTAAAACATGGCGTTAATATTATGACGTAATAAAACTATTTTAACGTCATTGAAACGTTATACACAAATGTTATTACAACGTTTCCCAGACACAAACATTTTCACGTTGCTAAAACATTATAAAGAACATGTTAAACGTAAACATGTTAAACGTAAACATGTTAAACATTAGAGACATTTTAAACGTGTGTCGTACGGGCTCTCATGTAGGAATTGACGATGGACTGAATCCGGTAAGTGGTCCCCTCGTTTGGTAGACGGAATTGTATCCGTAGGGCTTCCGACCATGTCACTCTTGGAATGATGGAGATCCAAGAGGACTCTACTTTGGATCACGTAATTTTACGGTGAATGGAAACAATAACGTTCACTTCTCTACATTTATTATTTCACTAATGCGTTTAAGAGGACGAGTAAATTCTGGTTAATTCCTTAAATGTACAGTCTACAGCAGCGTTAATATTTATAAGGCGAGGTAGCGCCACTACAGAAATCTCTCGCAGTCTGCAGTCAAAGGCACAGTTACGGGGGAGCGGAAACGAGGCAAAGACTGCCTTTAAAGTGAGGAGGTTTGACCTCATCGAGCAAGGGCTAAAGCAGGAATAGGTAAATGAATGAATAATTAATAAAATTAATAAAAGATAGTGATCAAGAAATGACATGGATGTATGAATGCGTATGGTTGACAATATCTTATACTGTATCACATTAGATAAGATATAACCTATACATAATAACTTGTATACATTCTGGGGAAGTCATCATACATTGAATACTAAAAATATCCACGTACTAAAAATATGATTCGGTATTCAAGGTATGGAAAATGTGAAGGGAATTAAGTCACTTTATGACGTCATAGTTTATCAAATTATGCAATAAGACCCAGCATTCAAGGTATGATAAATGCGAGAAGAATCAATTTAATTTACTATGTCATAGTCTACGCATTATACAATATACGTTAATTCATAATTAATAAGCCATAGTTATTTAATTCGTACGTACAGTATAAGTCATCATTGGGAGAAATTAGAGGAAACGAATTAGAGAGAGACAGTAATGAAGGGTTTACACTTTACAGCCATGGTACAAGTGAGTGAAACAATTAAATATACAGAGTGATCAAAAAGTTGATGTGCACCTATATTACTCTGAGAGACAAGTACATACATACAAGAAGTTAGATATTTTAATAAAAAATTATACGATATCGTGCAATTTGTGTTACTGTAATATTGCACGATATCGTATAATTTTTTATTAAAATATCTAACTTCTTGTATGTATGCACTTTTGTCTCTCAGAGTAATATAGGTGCACATCGACTTTTTGATCACCCTGTATATACACTTATACGAGTATACAGTAAATACTGAGGAATTGGGTACATTTGAGGAACAATTAAGTAAATGAGTGAAGTACAAAACAAGGGTTCAAATCATGCCACATTGAATGTGCATGCACAATCTAATAAAATTTAGGGATGGGGGTTATGTGCAAGACAACAATAATTAATTATAATAAATTCTATAACAAATGAAAAATAGAGATATGGAAAATATTCTGATGGAAATGTTAAACTATCTAAACCGTCGATTGTCTTGTTTGTACTTTAAGGGAATGAAATTAAGGGACATTCGCATCTCAGAGCGAACTTCAAATGGCACAAATATGGATACCGCTCAACCATAGAAATGGTAGGTCGCATGGTTGTGACAGGTTTTAAAAAATGTCACTTAATAACGTGTGTGCAATCTTTCAATAATGTTTTAAAACGTTATGTTACGTTACCTTTCACTAATGTTGAAATGTTTAGCAAAACATTTTAATGACGTCATCATATTTTTTTATGTTGTTGTTGGGGGTTAGCCGATCAGCCCACCCTGATCGAGCAAGCCGGCGACTCGCGGGTAACCAATCGCCCTCTCCGGAGTGGACCAGAGGTTCAGCGCACTAGTGATGTGTTGTGTTCGTTGTTGTGCTAGAGCGGTACAGTCTGTCATAATGCCTTCAATTGTTTGTGGTGTGTCCTGACACAAGTGGCAGGTGTCGTCTGTGGAGTTGTCTAGTCTGTGTTTATATGTCTGTAAGTTGGGGTGATGTCCACATCGGAATCGTGCTAAGTTAACTCGATCCGATCTGCTCAGGCTGATCTCTGACCTGTCAATGGGTAGCGGCTTCGCACCTAGGACTGCATTCGGACCGAATCGTGTCAGTACTTTGTGGGTTAGGTGTGTGTGTGTATGTATTTTCTGTACTGTGTGATGCCTGTGGGGCATGGTATGGAATGGAGTAGTTGGTTATAATGTCTCTCTGGTGTTACCTTAATGGTGCGAGGTGTTGGTGCATGATTGTACATGTAGTGGCAAGGGTGTTGTGGGTTAGTTGTCGCTGCTACCATGAATTGTGTTCCCCTCATGTCTAAATGTTCCCTAATTTTCAGTATTTTTGTTTGTGTGTGCAAGTGTTCTATTGGTGTTGTTTGAGTACATCCTGTAATGATACGAAGTGCGTTGTTTTGTATTGTCTGTAAGGTGTTTTTGTGTGTTCGAGATAATGGGTGCCCAGCATGGGCTAGCATAGTCCATAATTGAATGAATATATTGTTTGTATGGCAAATTTCTTACCTCCAGCCTTTAATTGGCCAGGCTTCTCTGATAAAGTAAGCCCTGAAACTTTAAAATCCCCCCCCAAACCGCTGTTCACAATGGCCGCAAATGTTTTTGCTGATTTGGGGAAATTAAGGCCGTAGGCTCCATAAATATTTGGTGAGTAGAGCTAATTTATCAGTTACACTAGATGTAAATTTAAGTTAAATTTATCTATGGTGACCTAGAATAAATTGAAATGGGCTAGCCCAGAAAACCTGAAAGCAGAGAAAGACAACTCACCTTAGCAGATTAATCAGTAAGGTGTTCTCTCGAAGTTTTTTGAAGATGTTTCCTGGTTGTAATCTTTTTGGTTACTTTTTTTCTAGGAATAAATGCTCCAGACACCAGTTTCTCTTTACAAACTGATAAATTGTACAAACATTTAAGTTAACCCCACTTAGATTTATGGAACCTTGTAAGATTAGCTATAATTTTTTAAATACAAAGGAAATGTCCTTTGTCAGTGTCTCTCATTAGGTTTTAACCTAGTAAGAGTAAATAACTCATCCTCATTTCTTAACAAGAGAAATGTAGCATTTTAAATGGGAATGTAGCATTTTAAATAGGAATTAGCTTAGCTAATAGTTATTTTCCATATTAAAAAAGTTATTTAAAAAGTATTAATCTTGGAGATTATTAATGTAAAGTTTCACAACTGTCCACCTTGAATTTTCTGCTGTAGAAGTTATCTAGCTTTCACAGCAGTCTGTCTTGGTTGTCTTGTGTTTGTTGAGATTACAACTTTATCCTTGTCCTTGTATTTGTTCTTATCTGTCTTTGTCTGCATCTTTATCTTTCTTAACATTACATTCTAGAGAACACAAAAGTTATATCTCTTGATGTTTCCCCATTTGCTGTTTTTAGTTTAGCTACTCAGGTTACCCCATCTTTGCTTATCATAAGTTGTTCAACTCTTCCCAAAGACCACTGGAGTCTGGGAACATTACTTTGTATAAGAACAATATCTCCCACTTCAATAAGATTTTCCCAGTGTTCATTAGGATTAAGTCCTTTGTGTTTTTCACGAAGAGATGTCAGCTATTCATTTTTCCATCAGTGAATTGTCGTATGGTCTTAGATTTGTGTTTAAATCTATCATTTAGTTTATTATGTTCAGACCAATCTGTCATTATCCATTAAATTGGATCTTTGTTCTGGCAAAGAATTGATAGGATGACCCTAAGTAAATGGTTAGGAGTGAGTGATTCTAAATCATTAATATTATTCCCAACATATGTTAAAGGCCGATTGTTGACATTTTCGATCTCACTCAAAAGGGTGATTAACTCGAAAATTTGAAGGTGTTTGTTACCTATGCTTTTTCTCAGACAATTCTTTACGGTTTGTATTTGTCTTTCCCAGATTGACCCATACCATGGGGAATTTACAGGTATGTATTTCCAGGTAATGTTTTGCTCAAGGTAACTTTGTACATCCTCCTCCTCATACAACTTATGAATAAACCCTTCCCCTGCCTTAAAATAGGTGGCATTATCAGACCAAATAGTTTTTGGTACTGAATGTTTAGCACAAAACCTTCTGAATGCTGCAATAAAAGATTCAGTGGATAAATCCTCTACAACATCCAGATTGACAGATGGGGTAGCCGCACAAGTGAATAAAACTATGTAAACCTTACTTGTCTGAGTACCAAAACTGACTGTTATAGCACCAGTGTAGTCAATGCTTGTTGTTTCAAAGGGCTTGGTGTTTTATAGGACTTAGAATGTATCTTTATGAGGTGTGCATTTGTCGAGAAGACTTTTTACTGTCATTCTACCTTTGGATATCCAGTAGGTTTTCCTAAGTTTAGTTAATGTTTGAGATATCCCCATGTGATGTAGATTGTTATGGGTTTCCTGTATTAGGTTTGTTAATGAATTATTTCTGGGAATCAAAATGGGATTCTTGGTATTGTAGCCTAACTTAGATTTGTTAATCCTACCTTTACATCTAACCAATCCCTCCTTGTCAATGAACAAGTTTAGATCTGAGACCAAAGATGGTATAAACCTTGTCTGTCTTTTTCTAGGAAACTTATTTCCTCAGAAAATTCTGTTTTTTGTACTTGTTTGATCCAGTACTTGGTGGCAGTCTCAGTTAAGTTTGTAAAAGCTTTGTTGGGATAGTGTTTCAGTAAGAAATGGTTGATGAATTTTAAGCAATAAGTTGTTATTCTTAGGACTTTAGATAGGTCTGAATGTTTAGCCAGGCTAAACAATGGCCCTGTTTACTCACTTTGTTCTTTTGTGGTAATCACATTTATTCTTAGAGTAAATTGTCTAGGGTCTGATGGCCAGTCTTGGTCATTGGTTAACCATTTTTGGTCCATGAAACCAGGCTTTGTTTAAGTAACTTGTAGCTAAGACCTCCAGTAAAAAGGTCTGCAGGATTATTACTTGTTTCAACATATTTGAAATTTATATTTAATGTTTTGTTAATATCTTCAATCCTGTTTTTAACAAAACATTCTTACAGCTGAGATACCTAGTTTCACTTATCCAGGTTAAACAAATCTGGCTATCAGTCCATAAATATGCGTTGGTTATGTTGACTGCTTTAGAAGTGTTTAAAATAAGTTTAGTTGTCTTCATGGTTAAAGTTACAGCAAGCAATTCTAGCTGTGGTACTGTTCTTTTTTGATTTATGGGTGCAACCTTTGCTTTAGCATAAACCAGATTATTGGTTATGTTACTTACAAGGTAAGAACAGCATCCATAGGCCTGGGTACTAGCATCTGCAAAGATATGCAAGGTTTGGGGTTGTAAACTTGTGATTTGTGTCCTACACATCTGTTAACTTTTATGTCTTGTATTTTGTTTAAGTCAAAAGCTAACTTTTTTCTAGTCAGTTGGTCCTTTTCCTCCAAAATTTCATCCCAATCTACCAGTTTCTTCCACAAATTTTGTAGAAAGATCTTAGATCTTATGGTGCAAGGTAGGAATAATCCCAAAGGGTCAAAAATCTTTGAAGACTGATAATATTTGTCTTTTAGTTTGAGCTTCTGTGTTCATGTTAAAAGATTTTGTGTGCAAAGAATCATTGTTTTCAGAACTTTGGTTTAAATACCAATTCATCCCCAGTACTTTTGTTTTTTCACTAGGTTCAGTGACACCCGAGTTATCTTGTTCTATTTGTTGGTTTAACAAAGGTGAATTTGTTACCCATTCTCTTAAAGAGAAATTACCCTGTTGCATGATGTCTTTGACTGATCATACACTTCTAGTAATTCACTGTCTCAGTGGATCCTATTAGGTTATCTACATAGAAATTCTGTTTAAGGAACTGAACTGAAAGAGTTTCAGTGAACCTGTTAAGATGATTTTGTACTGTGAGAGCCAAAATACTTGAAGAGCAATTTTCCCAATATAATAACTTTCACTATGTTTTTATACCCTTGCCAAGATTATTAATGTCATTAAACTACAGGAATCCAAGATGTTTATCATACTCATTTTTAAGATGTATGCATAAGGCCTTTAAGATGTCGCTTCGCACTGCATACTCATCTAATCTGAAGCGTAGGAGAACCTTCACTAAGTCAGAAATCATATTTGGACATTCAATTAAGCAATCATTCAAACTGATTGAATTTGAACCTTTTAGACTGCAACTGTAAACAATCCCGAGTTTGGTAGAGAGTGAATTTTCCCTGTACACCCCACAATGAGTTAAGTAATGACAGTTAACCCGTTTGAAAGGCTCTCGAGTTACCTCTTCGATAAACCCAATCTCTAACTGTTCTTTAAATATGTTATTATATTGTTCAAGTTTACCTGAATTCTTTACTTTGTTATAGTTTCTGTAAAGGTAAGCTTTAGCTACTTTTAAATTATCTTCTAATTTAGGACATGGAATTTTCCAAGGTAGCTCCACTAAATATTTATTGTCTTTGTACTGTAAAGTATCATTAAACCTTTCTTTCATGAGTTGGTTTTCATCAGTGATATTAGTTTCTTTTATGTTTACCGACTCTCAAGTCCAAAGTTTGTATGCCTTTATCTAAAAAATCATCAGACTTATTCAGGCTCTCGTGAATAAATGTGTACAGGCATTTGGTAGTTTTAACTGGTTTTGGCCCGTTACCTTTTAGTGTAGTATGAGTATGATCTTTATCATTTGTATTAGGGTTAACCTGCTCATTAAGATATTTTGATATGTCCCCTAGAGGAGCAATACCTAAAGGTGTTTGTATGGCTATACCTTGTCTTATGTTTACAATACCCCTGTGAATTAAATGAATATAATCTGCTCCCAACAGCATCTGAATATCTTCAAGTTTATCTGAGTTAACATTTTTGTCTGCTAGGGTATATTTTATTTTGAGTTGTGCAAACATTTGTTATTAAACCTGGTATAAGTTTTTCTTGTTCAACCTTATCTACTACAACTGTTTGTAGAGATAACTCTGTTTCATTTAAATGAAGAATGACTTTTGCAGTTTTGTAATTAGTATGCAATGACTCATTGCTAATGAATGATGAAATACACAAAGGAATTTCACTGAGTTTGAGGAATATTCAGTTCTTCAACAAAAGACTGTGATGAATGTCTGTTGTGAACAGGTATCAAATTAGACATCCGACTTGTACACGTTTTCCTATGCCATTAGATATACTTAAAGTGATTGTTGGTAAAAGGATATTTGTATTTTCAGCTATACCTGCCAAACAAACATGACCATTTGAAGTGGTTTTTGAACCTTGTTTCTTTGTATTTGTTCGCTTATTTGTGTTTAAATCTAGTGTTTTGTTACACAAAGCAGTTACATGTTGAGCACTGTTGCATGTTGTGCAATTATACTTTAGTTTTGACCTACATTGCTCTTTAGTATGTTCAAACCCTGTGCATTTTTTACAGAGAAATAACTTGTCACACCTTTTAGACCTTGATGGGTAATCATATGTCACATTTAGAGGTACTATCTTCAGTACTACCACAAAATTTACATTTCCCTTGATAATTACTTGAAGTAGAGATAGCTACATTAAAATTTTGTAAAGATGATGTTTTAACTGCCTCTGACTCTCTATCACTTTGTTTATAGTTGTTGTTAAATTGTTTGTCACCCTTTTGTTATTTAGAATAATCACTTTTTTAATCATGACTGTTTACTTTGTGTAGGTCTAGTATCAGGTTTTGGGTTTAACCCTTTACTAGTTCTAAGAGAGAGCACTGTTGGAAATTCTTCTCTAATTTGATCAAGAGTTGGATAAATTGTTTTAGTTCTTTGCTGAAATAATCTCGCTAGCATGTGTTGGCAATTTTTTAAAAACTAAAGTTTGAATTAACCAGGCTGACTCATTATATTTAATTTATTGTTTCTTATTTGACCCAATAAACATTATAGTTCACAATAGAAATTGTACAATTCATTGTAATTATCCTTAGCAGGCTTTAAATTAATTAGTTTAAGAGCCAACTCATATCTGATTTCATCTTTATTCAAGTAATTTTTGTTTAGGATCTCCAAAGCCACCTTGTATGAGCTACCAATCACTGGTAAAAATTCAACTAATTTCAATGCCCTACCCTTTAAATAGTTTAATAGGTAGCTAAATTTATCCACCTCTGAAATGTAAGTTTTAGAACCAATAAGGCTTTCAATATTCTCAGAAAAAGATTGAAATTTAGTTTTGTCTCCCTCAAAGGTTGGAACTTCTAGGGTTAGTAGTTTAGACTTAACTTTTGTTAATTCAGGAGGGTTAGCTGAACTATGAGATGCATTAATGATAGCTTCCAAGAAACTTTGGTTGGTGTCCTGTTGTTTGTTTTTGATTAATTCTTCTAACTGTTTATGAATTTCATTAATGTATTGGTTTACTTTATTTATGTACTGTTCATTGTCAAATAATGATTTAGAGTACTCTTCTTCTATTGTACTCAATTCATCTATCTCTGAAACAATTTTCTTATCTAGAGCTACAATTTCCTATTTATATCTATTTATAGAATTTAAAACAGCCTCAGTCTCTACTAGAAGGATTCTGATTTAAATTTATTTCATTCATTATTCTAATGATCACATCCTTACGAGCTGATCTCCTCTTTTGTAATGATTACAAAGAATTTTGGTCTGACATGATTTATAAAATATCAATTATTGTCTTAGTCTAGATGCATGTCAATTTAAGCCCAAATTGGTCAATAAACTCGATATTTAATTCAAGTAATGGATTCCAGAAAAAAAATCCAAAGTGGAAAGTTTTGAGTTTGTGGCATTAGTCTACAATTTTACCCAAATTGAAAAATATTTCAAAAAAGTAAAATTTTGTTTAGGCCTAATTTGTAATTAAAGTTTTCTTAAAGTTTAAATTAAGTGGTAATTATGTATTTTATCCCACTCAGTCATTTTACACACCAAAATACATTTTTCTAGTAGTATTTGATGTGATTTGTTCAAATATGACCTCCATTTCCGTCGGAAATGAGATCCAACAAAGTTATAGTACTTTGAAGTTTGGCTCATTTTCAAGGGAAATGGAAGTCAAAATCTAAGCAAAACACATCAAATATTACTAGGAAAATGTATTTTGGTATTAATTAACCTAACCTAACCTAACCTAACCGTGGCTAAACGAGCCTAACCCTGGCTAAACGATCCTAACCCTGGCTAAACGAGCTCTAGTCTGTATCCACCACCTAATCCATAATAAGGTAATACTCTAGGCTCGTTTAGCCAGGGTTAGGCTCGTTTAGCCAGGTTAGGTTAGGTAAGGTTAGGTTAGGTTAATTAATACCAAAATACATTTTTCTAGTAATATTTGATGTGTTTTGCTTAGATTTTGACTTCCATTTCCCTTGAAAATGAGCCAAACTTCAAAGTACTATAACTTTGTTGGATCTCATTTCCGACGGAAATGGAGGTCATATTTGAACAAATCACATCAAATACTACTAGAAAAATGTATTTTGGTGTGTAAAATGACTGAGTGTGATAAAATACATAATAACCAATTAAGTTAGTTTAAACTAAATTCCGTCAAACTAATCAATCAAGTTGACCTTGAACTGAGTTAGGCCCTTCAAAGGTCTATTTAGTTGGCTAAGTTAGGCCAAGTCTTTGTAAATTGCAATAAATTGTATTTAGGGCCTTGAAGAAGATCCTAAATAAATAGGTAAATTAGTTAAATCGAGCCCCACGTTGGGCACCACTATGGCAAATGGCCAGGCTTCCCAAATAAGGTAAGCTCTGAAATTTTAAAATCCCCCAAACCGCCGCTGTTCACAGAATAGCCGCAAACGTTTTTGCTGATTTGGGAAGATTTAGGCCGTAGGCTCCATAAATGTTTGGTGAGTAGGGCTAATTTATTGGTTAGACTACATGTAGATTTAAGTTAAATTGATCTATGGTGACCTAGAATAAACTGAAATGGGCTAGCCCAGAAAACCTGAAAGCAGAGCAAGACAACTCACCTCAACAGATTAATCGGTAAGGTATTCTCTCGAAGTTTTTTGAAGATGTTTCCTGCTTGTAATCTTTTTGGTTACTTTTTTTTTTCTAGGAATGAATATCTCTGCCCCAGTATACTGGGTTAGATCCCGCTTAGAGTCTAAAGTTTTCCCTTCCAATTTGTAAAAACGTTGTTGTTGTTGTTGTTTAGCCGATCAGCCCACCCTGATCAAGCACGCAGGTAACCGACCGCCCTCTCCGGAGTGGACCAGAGGTTCAACGCACTAGTGATATTGTGTTGTGTTCGTTGTTGTGCTAGAGCGGTACAGTCTGTCATAATGTGTTCAATTGTTTGTGGTGTGTCCTGGCACAGGTGGCAGGTGTCGTCTGTGGAGTTGTCTAGTCTGTGTTTATATGTCCGTAAGTTGGGGTGATGTCCACATCGGAATCGTGCTAAGTTAACTCGATCCGATCTGCTCAGGCTGATCTCTGACCTGTTAATGGGTGGCGGCTTCGCACCTAGGACCGCATTCGGACCGAGTCGTGTCAGTGTTTTGTGGGTTAGGTGTGTGTATGTGTTTTCTGTACTGTGTGATGTCTGTGGGGCGTGGTATGGAATGGAGTATTTTGGTTATAATGTGTCTCTGGTGTTACCTTAATGGTGCGAGGTGTCGGTGCATGATTGTACATGTAGTGGCAAGGGTGTTGTGAGTTAGTTGTCGCTGCTGCCATGAATTGTGTTCCCCCTCATGTCTAAATGTTCCCTGTGCAGGTGTTTCTGTGTGCAGGTGTTTTATTGGTGTTGTTTGAGTGCATCCTGTAATGATACGAAGTGCGTTGTTTTTATTGTCTGTAAGGTGTTTATGTGTGTGTTTGAGATAATGGGTGCCCAGCATGGGCTAGCATAGTCCATAACTGAGCGAATATATTGTTTGTATATGAGTGATGATGTTTCCTGCTGGTGTCCAAAGTTTGTGCCTGTTAGTACCGTAAGCGTGTTAAGTCTTGACGTACATTTGTTTTTAGTGTCCTGAATGTGGTTTGCAAAAGATAATGATGTGTTGTATGTGACCCCAAGTAGTTTGGTCCTGTGAGTGTGAGGAATGTTGGTGTTGTTTAGTGTAAGCTGTGGAGTTATCTGGTGTTCTTTTGTATTGCTTGTAAACAAGGCGATGGTTGATTTTGTGGGCGTTACTTTGAGTCTATTGTGTGTGAGCCAGTCTTTAAGTTTGTTGTTTATTTCTGCGTTGAGCTGTTGTATCTGCTGTTTTATGGCTTCTGTGTGTTATGTTTGAAGTTGTTACGTTGCCTTATGAGGTGGGCTATTTCTCTAGTGTAATTTGGGTTGTATTTCGTAATGTTGCCCTTGGGTATGTATTTGTTTGCATTATTGATGATCTGATTGAATGTCTTCAGTGTTGTATTGAGGTTTATGATGGGTGTGCTGTTTAATGTGATGAATTGCTCCTCAGTCTGTATTTTGAATTATTCCCAATCAGCTTTCTTGTAATTTCTGTAAGTGTGACTAAGGCTGTTGGGGCAGAGTGTAGAACGTGCTGTAATGATGATGGGCAGGTGGTCTGATGACAGTTGTTTTTCTGTTCTCCAGTGTGTATGTGTTGCTAGTGAGGGAGAACAGAACGTTATGTCTGGGAAGGAGTTTGAGTATCCTGCTTGATGTGGTATGTGTGTATGTTCTTCCGTGTTGTTAAGAATGAAGAGGCTGTTTAGTTGTGTGGCTATGTTTGCGCCTCTGGTGTTGATTTGGTTGTGCAGGTACCAACTAGTGTCTTTAGCGTTGAAGTCTCTTCCTAAGATCAGTGGCGGTCCTAGCTTACATGACGCCCTGGGCGAACCTCACCTTCAGCGCCCCCCCCCCCCTGTTCGCCAACACACACACATTCGAATCCCCCCAAAATAAAGGACAGACATAACTCTCTCAAAAATAACTTTTTATTGGACTAATTGTTGGAACTTCAGAACCAAAACAAGACTCAAATTTCTGAATTTTACAAATCCTTCATCACGTAAATACAGTAGAATAACTCACTTAAGAGAATGTAATTATGATACTATGAACAGGAAAATACAAATTAAATTGCACAACTGCCATAAATAAACTAGAGAATCAAATTTCTAAATTGTACAAATGCTCTATCACATAAATAGAATAAGACACTTAAGAGAGGGTAATTATTATGCTACACTTTGAACAAGAAACAAAATAAATTGCACCACAGCACAACTGCCATCTAAAGCCTGACTCTTCTTACCTTCCTTGATGCAAAGTCATGAATTAAATCATCATATGAAATCTGCTCAGCAATTGTATGATTTATACTGATGATGGCCAGACCGGTAAGGCGTTCCTGTGACATAGTTGACCTCAGGTAGGATTTGATGAGCTTCAGCTTTGAAAAGCTCCTCTCTGCTTCAGCAACAGTGACTGGAAGAGTAAGACCAATTCTGAGAGCAGTCCACAAATTTGGATATATTTCAGAGAGCTCCCTTTCATGGATAAATGTCAGCAGTTCAAGCAAGGATATGGTCTTTGATGGCAAGTCAGGCAAGTTCTTCAGCTCCTGTGCAAGCTCTCTGCCATCCAAGTCAGATTGTCCCTTAAAGTGTAGTGTAGTACTAAGGTTCACACATTGTTCTGTCAGCTCCTCAAATGTGAGATTTTGGAAATGTGTCAGCACTCCAAACTTCTCTCCCACAATTTCCAACGTGGAAAATCTTTCCTGAATGGCTGATGTTGCAGCATCAACCACTGCTTGAAAAATGTCACCTCCAGCTTCTTCAAAGCATCAATCAAGGCTCATCAGATGCTTCATAGGAGAAGTGCCGCTTTGTGGACCTCAGCCGTTTTTGTTTTAACACAGCCTCCACATTCATTTGTTCACAGATATCTGTGGCTGCCATTTGTGCAGCCACAAAACCTGTTGCCCTGTAATTGCGGAGACCTCTCTCTGTTTTTTTTAGGAGATTTATTGCAACATCAACGTGCATGCTAGGAGACTGCATCTGCTTGCTCACATGCTGAATTTGGCACAACAGGTCATGCCACACCACTGAACAAATGGCGAAGCGGTATGACCCAACCTCCTCTGACAGAGATTGAGCCTCGACCTTTATTACAGAGTCTTTGGTGTGGTCCCTCACCTCGATCAGTGCATCTCTCACTGCAGCTGCCTGATATCTCAGGGGCTCCACACTCTTGATCTTGCTTTCCCACCTTGTATCAGACCACATCTTCAATGTGATGTTCACATGTTTTTTCAAAATGGCCCATCGTTGTGTGGAGGCTGAAAACAAGTTGTACAGTAAAGCTTCTACAAGATGCCAAAGTAACTTGTGGCATCAATAGATCCCTTAGCAGCATCGGCCACAAGCAAATTCAGAGAATGAGCCCCACATGGAACAAACAGAGCTCTGGGATTAATTTCTAGGAGCCTGGATTGAACACCCTTGTTTTTTCCCCTCATGTTGGCCCCGTTGTCGTATGATTGTCCTCTACAGTCCATGAAAGGAACTTTTAGCTCCTCCAGTCTCTTCAGAATCAGAGATGCCAAATGTTGACCAGTGGACTCCTCTGCCTCCAAAAACCCCATGAAATGTTCCTTTATATGGGGCTTCCCCTCCAGTGACACAACCCGAATCACAACTGACAACTGTTCAGTGTGGCTGATATCTGGAGTGCAATCTAGAATTATTGAAAAAAACTTTGATTGTTTGATGTCGCTCACCATTGCTGAAATGGTCTTGCTGCTCGACAAATCAATGAGTTCGTTTTGTATGTGGTGGCCGAGGTAGCTGGTGTGACTGGAGGTCCCTTTTTGGACACGGTTAATGTGCTCTTGCATTATAGGATCAAATTGTGCCATCAGTTCAACTTCTTTCAGAAAATTGCCATTTGATGGTGAGAACAATTTTTCTGTATGTCCCCTTAGTGCCAAATTCCTAACTGCCAGAGAATGCACAATAGCAGTGAGACGTGTCAGCACCGCTCTCCATCTCAACTTCTCAGCCTCCAGAAGTGCCATCTCCTGCTTGTCAATGGTCTCCCCCTTTCTCATCCTCACTGCCAGTTCTTTCCAGATTTTCATAGAATTTAGGTGTTCTGAACTGTTGTCATGTGATGTGAGCAATGAGCTTGCATGCTTCCAGTCCGAGAGTCCCAAACTTGTTAAATTTATTTTCCTCTTGGAAAATAATGTACAACAGAAACAGAAAAGGCTGTTGTTTTTTAAGGAATAGACCAACCAACTTCTGGTTATATTTTCCCCACTAACCAATGACTTCCTGAAGTATTGATGGTGGAAACTTCTTCCGTCACTGTCGTTTCTAGGGAATACAAAGTCAGATGGTACTTGACTTGGTCCCCTGGAAACCAGTTGTGTCCGAATTCTCTCAGTCAGAACTGAAGGCCAGTTAGCAGGGTCGGTGGACAGAGACTCATCCTCAGGAGGCGATTCTGCTCCAGGCCTTTCTAATAGAAAGAACAAGAGCATTACTCATTAGTATACACACCTAAGTTAGATAACACATTATTCACAGCACTTTGTTATGGTGGTGGTGTTATGGAATTATGGTGGTGAAACACCACACATACCCAGTAACCCAGACCCAGTGATAATAACATTATAATTTATAACTGTTTGCAAAATGCTTTGCAGGGATGCACACACATACACATACACACACACGCACACACTCACAGACATATGTGCACACAAACTCACCTGAAGAGTCCTGCCGGGGAGAAGTAGAAGCAAATGGGTCTTCATCCTCAGGATCAGACTGCATTTGTGGAGACATATGTGAGGCTGAGGAGGTAGATGGCTCCTCAGCCTCAATAATGGCAGAAGTAGACGGCTTCTCATCCTGGCTAGTGGCAGAGGGTGTTCCAAAATATTTCAAAAGTGCCCCTGCAAATAGTAAAATAGAACATAACAGACCAATGCATGAATAGGCTAGTACAATTAATTTAACATGTTATTAAGCACAATTTATTAAACTTTTAGAATAGGAAACAAATGAATAATACAACCTCCTTGGTTAATGGCTAATTATATACATAATAGTACACTTCAAATGACTCAGAAAGCTATATCACAAAATAGCAGTGCAATATAGCAGTGAAGAGTAGATGACATAGCTCTATACCTTTATCTTTTGCTCGTTTCTCCTCTTCTTCTTTCCTCTTTTTTCTAAACTGAGCACCTGATAGCTTTGACCTCTTCTTATCCATTTGCGGTTATTTGACAGACCTTAGTGGCTTAGTGTGAAGATTCGTTCTGTAATAAATAATATACATTTCACTATTTAACCAAACCCAGAAAAATAACATTACATATGTTAAAGTATGGGCCTTTATTCCCAATAATATTAATCTGGAAGCATTTTGCATTGTTTAGGTCTTTTATGGGAAGGTTTATGGAAAATGCAATAGATGGTTTTTTTATTAATAAAAATATATTTATTGATCTTTTATTATTTATTTTATTTTATTTTTTATTTTTATTTATTTCTTTATTTATTTATTCTTATTTTTATTTTTATTTTTTTTGCAGGCGCTCATGCCGCCCCTCCACAAATGCCGCCCTGTGCGGCTGCCCATATTGCCCATATGAGGAACCGCCACTGCCTAAGATGACATTAGTGAGAGAGGCCAGATTGTGTAACTGTGGATCGTAATTGGCTGGCACCTGAGGTGAACTATCTGGTGGGATGTAAATGTTGATGAGTGTGGTGTTGTGTTTTGCGCGTGTTTTAATGTTAACTGCCTGTATTTCTATCGTGTTATCTGCTTGGATTGTGTTTGTAATGTTTTGGGTGGCATCAGTGTAGCTAATACTTTTACGTATGTAAGTAATAAGTCCAGCCCCGTGACCCCCAGTACGATTTTGACGGATCGCCGTTTGAAGTCAGGGATGGTGGGTGTTTTGTGTGTGCGTTTTAGTTTTGTTTCTTGTGTAAGTGCTATGTGAATGTTTTGTTTGTGTACGAATTCACTAAGCTGCATGATTTTGTTTGTGAGGCCATCTACGTTGTACTGTAATACGTTAATATTATGCTTCTCTGTGTGTCTCATGGTCCTATTGTGTCTATGTCTTTGTGTATGGTGACTTGTGTAAGTTGTAGTGGGGCCTGGATTAGTCTTAATGTCACAGGAGAGTAAGAGTAGTCCGGAGAGCACGTCCGGCACGCAATTGCTCCCCGTAAATTAAAAAATAGCACGCTGGTATAGGACTCAGAGCTGGGCACTTCCGCGAACCGCAAATTCAGCAATTGCGGAAGTATGTTTTTCGTTTGCGGATTTGCGTTTGCGGCAAAGTCATCGCAAATTAGTGAATTTGCGTTGCGGAACTAAGACCGCAAACGCAAATCTTTCCGCAAATTTCCGTGTCTAAGTCTAACGTGTCTAAGTCTCAAAATTTATGAAATTCAAATGATTAAATTTATTATTTAATTTATTTACTATTTACTTGCAGGAGGTGTTTTTGTTCAATATAATATATCAATATATGTAGTATTTTTATTTCTTCTACAATAGTGATTTATTGTAATAAATTATTTAGCCTTGTTTTTAATAAAAACAAGGCTAAAACATTAAACATTAAAAAGATATGAAAACTTTTTATACCTCTTTAATGTTTTGGATACTTTTTATAGTTAAAATTGCGATTGCGGAAGTGTTTGCGGAAGTGCCCAGCACTGTAAAAAATTGGAAATATGGTTTGCGTTTGCGGATTTGCGTTTGCGGCACAAAAAATGGCAAGCAGTTTGCGGATTTGCGATTGCGGAAGTGATTTTGAGTTTGCGGTGCCCAGCTCTGGACTATAGGTCCGGCCCCGGGAGCCGATCGGTGCTCTGACCGTTCCACGCAACAAGCCTTCGACTGCCAGTCTGGCCAACGGTAGACAGCTCGCTACACGGAGATTTGAGGTAGTTTGGCCACGAGCGCGTGACTTTTTTTGTGTTACTTGGGTATACAATGGTTACAGCAATTTCGTACATAACTCTAAAGTTTACCACTATAACTCATTCGTACTGTGTCAAATGCGACGTTCACATCTCTACAGAGGCCAGAAACTACATATTTATAACCTTGGTTTTGCTTCCGCCCGCCCTCTTCATTCTGACGAAGGTCAAGTTTGTCACTCCACCTTAGACCTACAGTTTAATGTGGAGTCCGAACCACGCCCCACCAACAGCACAGCGTTTTAACCACTACCCAGGGTACCCATTTACCTACCAACCAATTTCTTTATTGTGTGGATTCTGTGGAAGGATGAACAGCCGGGTTTTGCTGCGCGCCGCCTGACGTCACCGGGTTTCGATCCCGGGGCCGATGGATTCGTAGTGAGGAACGCTAACCACTACACCACCGAGGCGCATATGTATGTAAAATAAAGCTTGTAATAAATATTATTTTAAGATTGGTATATTTACTAAGTCTAATTAAGCCTTTTTTTTGTTTCGTCACGTTTATCTTATCAGATAACACCATGGCCAGATGATTTCTCACGTCTTCAAGAATCTTTAATGAGAATCATTGCAGAGCGAGGCAGAAAACATCGCCATTGTTTAGTTTGGTATAAAAAGTAGTGTTGGTTATTCTATCAAACCGGAAAGGATTCAAACTTTAGAAGATTGAAGGTATAGGCCTATCTGCTAAAAAAGTAGTCATTTACTGTACCATATTAAATACCCACATTTCGTAATTAAAAATAATTTAGAATTAAACGTTATGTGTAATTGATAAAACATTTTCGTATATTCAATAATTATACAGGGTGATTCACTCGCTGGTAGCCCCAGCGGATATATTAGCGATACTCTGGGGTTACCAGCGAGTGGATCACCCTGTATATAAATTAGTGTAGTATATTAACTGAATGAGTGTTCATTTTATTCTTATCTTATCAAGATTTACAAAAAATAACAATAACAGTAATAATAATTTGTGTGTGTGTTTGTGTTTTACAGTCGTTTAATCTACTTCGCAACATCTAAAGTCATGTGACAGAAGGGACCTATAGCTTTACGTGGGATCCAACTACGGGTCGATACATCATTTGGACCCACAATACAGTCACTCGTCCAACTACCATCCACACCTAACGTCGCTTAACTTCAATGATCTGTGGGTATTAGTGCTAAATAAAATGTACAGTACTATGCTCATCAATCTAACTCCTACACGTACAGTTTTGGAAAAAAATTCGACTAGAAACCAAATTTCTAAAACCATAAGAAATTACTAGTTGGTAATAATTTGTTTCTCTTGGAATATTTTATTCTTTTTGGTAACCCAAATAAAATTTGGAAGCAAAACTTGTCATTATCGATGAGAACTTGTTTTTAGGCTCTAGAAATTTTTTCTAAGTGAACTTTTTTCCGAAACTATACATACGATGAAACTAATAATTTACATTATAAATATTGTAATGCTAAAATTAATTCCATAATTGTTACATAACAAGTACTCTAAAGGAATATATAATCAAAACAAACATAAAAGCATGTATATTAAAATTATTGTGTGTGTGTGTGTGTATGTGTGTGTGTATTAAGGTGGTCCAAAAATAAAAATGAAAACTATATTTCTCATGACATTGGCCCATATTCCACAACGACTAATGATATTGGAAATAAAACCCGTTGCTCACGATGGGCTTACATCACGAAAAAGAAAAACTTTAGTATTTGTCATTTACCATTATTTTTTCAGACTATAGTGAATTTAATTTTCCCAGAAGAGTTCCTTGTTCCATGCATGGTCTGTGTGTAACATTATATATACGAGTATTAGGGATGTACCGAATACTAAAATTCATCGAATACTGAATATTTGATGCAAAACTATCCAGTCTAGGGTCCTACATCCGTAACAGATTTCTTTTTCCGAGCCCGCGACATTATTCAAACGGTATAGGATGCGTTTATAAATATACATTTTTGATATTGGAGGGAACTCGTAATAATAGCCTTAGGGCACGTGCCCGCTACCCTCAAAAGTAAATTGTCTCGGAATTAGTTGAGGAAAAATTCTAGGAATTTTGTAGGTGCCAACGGGTAATTGGAGTGTGAGTCAAACCATTATGACGAGAAGTGAAGCAGGATGTTTTTCATAAAGTTCAAATTGAGATTCGTTCTAAAAGTTCAATGTTCATTTTACACTATTTACTTATTGCATTTTATGAAATCGGATGTTGAGCAATGTTGTTTTTACCTGCACAATCCTAAGTCAGTTTCGTTTCTTTTTTATAGTTGAATTGATCAATGTACGGTAGATGTACTACTGTAGTAGATTCTCGTTTCAAATTTATTTGCATAACAGTGCCTGAGTTTGTAAAAAATGAGATAATCATTATGTCCGCATCACCTAACGCTAGTCCTGCACCTAATATAACCTATGGCGATAAAGCAACTGATTTTGTTTCACGAGAAGATCAAGAACTTTTGAAAAAGAAACCGAAGGTTAATTTATGGATTATTTCGGTGAGGTTGTGCCTCCACCAGGGCCGGATTAAGACCTTTAGAGGCCCTAAGCACTTAAAAGATTTTGGTGCCCCATATATATGTAATTCAAAATATAAACAAAAATAAACCATAAAATAAAATTTTATTTTTTGAAATGAAACAAAACTTACAGTAAGATGGAAAAATAATGTTTATTTTTGTATACTTCCACTTCATTTATATTTGAAAAGTTTTCTCCTACTTTTTTTAATTGCAAAGTCTTTGATCAGATCCTCAAAACTAATCTTACGTAACACATCTGCTTCTATACTTAGTAGAGATAAGGCATCCAGCCTGCCTTGTTGCATAGTTGTTCTGTTGGTATTATAATAGTATAATAAATCCATGGTAAATCCGACAATGGAAAATTTCTGTGGTGCCCCCCTTCCCTTGATGCCCTAAGCACGGGCTTATTTTGCTTAATGGTTAATCCGGCCCTGGCCTCCACCTATCAAAAATAGTCAGAAAAGTTATCAAAAAGAATTAGACATCTATTCAAAGGAGCCACGAGTCAGTCACGACATGAACCCTCTTGATTGGGGTCGCCATAATGGTGAAAGATTCCCGAAACTACTGAACATCTGGGTTTTGCTGCGCGCCGCCTTACATCACTGGGTCTCGATTCCGGGGCCGATGGATTCGTAGTCAGCAATGCTAACCACTACATCACCGAGGCGAATATATATATATATATATATATATATAAGCAAACAACCACAGGGAAAAGGAAACACAAAGTCCGAGCGCTTTCGTGATATATTCACGAAAGCGCTCGGACTTTGTGTTTCCTTTTCCCTGTGGTTGTTTGCGTATTAATAAGATCACGTGTTATTTTGTGATTTTAGTGCATATATATATATATATATATATATATATATATATTAGGGTGAGCCACACACAACACACACACACACACATATATGGTAAAAAATTAAAATGCACAAATAAGAGCTCCTAATACATTTTCTCATTCCTTTTATGGAAAAAGACTCAGACCTGATTTTGAGCTAAATCCATTAGTATTTAAAGGTAGCGCAAGTTTGAAGAAATTTGCCACCCCAAACTGTATAATAATACTAAGGCTTCGAGTTGCGCCACCTCTAAATATGCACGAATCGATCCATTTTTTTAATTTCCAACATCGATAGTGGTTGTCAAATATGGGCAAATGTCATGAGAAATATATTTTTCATTTCCATTTTTTTTTTGGACCACCCGAGACTGCATATATATATATATATATATATATATATATATATATATATATAGAGAGAGAGAGAGAGAGAGAGAGAGAGAGAGAGAGAAACGGAACGTGAAGACTACTGGTCTCGACTACAATCCCTGAAACTCTACTCTCTCGAAAGAAGGCGCGAGCGGTACACAATAATATACATATGGAAAATACTTGAGGGCTTTGTCCCTAACCTTAGAAATGAAATAAAAACAAACTGGAGTGAGAGAAGAGGCAGATTTTGTACAGTTCCAGCTGCTGTGGTACAAGGGACCATGAAAACGAGGATGGAAAATACCCTCAAAATACGAGGCCCATAGCTTTTCAATGCCCTACCGAGAGAAGTAAGGAATCTCCAGCACACCGACCTGAATAACTTCAAGAACCAGCTGGACAGATTCCTGTGCAAAGTCCCTGACCAGCCATGCGTGGCTGGCTACGAGGTCAAATCCTTCACCAAATTCCGCAAATGAGGCGGGATGCTGCAGAGGGGTCGACCGTAGGTCGATCCTGAACCGTCGTTCGAATTCACACAAAGTAACACAAAGTAAGTAATATACACAGTCACACACTCGTATATACATAATAATAATACAACTCAGAATGGTCCCATGAGATGACTTTTATGTTACACACAGACTGTGCATAGAACAAAACTCTTCTGGGATATTGGTAGTTGTCTAGGTTAGCTTTAAACCCTAGACTCTGTCACAAATCTGGGTTCTATTTGCTTAGCAGATAGCTTGTGAGGGAAGCTATATTTTGGGGCCTCTTTGTTAGTGACCCGTTGCCTGTGTTGGGCCTCCATCATGATAAAGAAAAACTTAGTAAAGCCATTTACTATTACTTATTCGGACCATAGTGGATTTCATATCCCAGAAGGGTTCCTTGTCCCATGGACATTCTGTGTGTAACATTATATATATATATTATATATATATATAGGTGTGTGTGTGTGTGTGATAAATGGACTTATTCCTAGGGAATCTCAGCGTAGAGATGAACAGAAGAACCTCCACATAAACATGTATTTATATTACAATTGATTCTAAAACACAAATAAGCCCTCTGAGCCTCAAATCATCTGTTGTTTATCTCTTCCGGTATGATGGCTGCAATGCTAGCCATCTAGGTAGGCAAAACTCTCCTACATATCGAGCAGAGGGTCCGCAAACATAAAGGTGTTTCTTATGGAACATATAGGCGGCTGGCCAGTATCAAAACCAGAATTTTCATCTATCAGAAATCATTCTGAACAGTATTTCCTCTTGTTATTTTAGATAACTTCAAAATTCTAACATCTTCGCCTCAGACTAACGATTTTCCAGTTCTGGAATCCCTGTACATACACCAACTCAAACCTTCACTTAATTAATGAACATTCTTCCTCCATGAAATCTTTTTTTTTTTTTATTGTTTCATAGTTTCCAGGCCCTGAGGTTGGTCATAGTGGTAACTTTGTATTTGTAAATACTTTTAATTATTAACTGTAATTTTTAATTGTAATTTTAATCGTAACTTTAACGTTTTAGCTACAAATGCGGTTCCTCTATCTACTCCTCCCTCTGACTTAACTGTGTCCGAAATTAGAATCGTTTTTAAAGATGTTTTTCTGCCCTATCTGGGCTCAACTCTAGGAAGGCGTGCGGTCCTGATGATGTTCCTCCTGTTGTTCTCAAGAACTGTGCTTCTGTGCTGACACCCTGCCTAGGCAAACTCTTTCGTCGTTGTCTTTCATCTGGTACTTTTCCTTCCTGCTGGAAGTTCGCTTTCATTTAGCATGTCCCAAAGAAGGGTGACTGCTTTCAACCCTCCATCTATCGTCCAGTTGCTTTGATTTCTTGCCTTTCTAAACTTTTTGAATATATCCTTAATAAGAAGTCTTAAATACCTCTCTTCTCACAATCTTCTTATAGGGGTTCCGCAAGGGACACTCTACTGACGATCTTCTTGCACATCTCTCTGACTCCTGGTCATCTTCCTTTCAGGGTTTCGGTGAAACCTTTGTTATTGCGCTAGACCAGTGGTTCTTAACCCCTGAGTCGCCAAGTAATTTTGATTGGGTTATTAAATTGTCATATATCATTTATTTATGTTATCCTTAATCATTTTACTATTAATTATTTATTTTATTATCTATTACAAGTGAACTGTTTGAAGGCATTGGTCGCCGATCTAGCCCAGCGACCAGAATTTGGGTTGCAGCCTAAAAAGGTTAAGAACCACAACGCTAGACATACCAAAAGCTTTTGATAAAGTCTGACCCAAATCTTTAATTTTCAAACTGCCCTCCTTCGGTTTTTATCCTTCTATATGTGCCTTCATCTCTGATTTTCTTTCTGGCCGATCTACAGTATAGCTGCAGTTGTAGATGGCTACTGTTCTTCTCCTAAAGCTATTGTTAGAAAATCTAGCAGAGGAAGAGCCATTGTTGTCCCAAGGCGATAGGATGACTAAGCTGATTGATGCAGCATTGCTTGTATATATTAAGTTAAGGTGTATATATATCCATCTCATAATTGTAAGGTTAGTGAAAAATTCACTTAATTTAGAGCTAGCATTTTTGGGCTCTTGTGGCATCATTGTTTGGGCACGCTTGTGGCATCATTTTTTTGGGTTCCTACTCGTGTGTTGAATGCGGCACTTACAGGGTGTGGTCTTATAGAGAGCTCTCTTGCAATTCAGTTTCGTTGTTTAGATACAAGATTGTTGCATCGTGCAATAGTGCAGGTTGTGTTGTTGTTGCAAGGTTTAAAAAGAAGACCATAAATAGTGCCCCTTTTGTTTTTTATCTTAATTTTATGCAACTGAGGCATAAGGTAGGCCCACATCGAGTCAGCAACCCTGAGGTAGGACCTCCAAGTCCGTAAGTTTTTAGTCTAGCTTAACTTGGGCTGTAGGTTAAACTGGCCCTTCAGAGCTTGGCCGTTCACGGCTCAGCTGGGATTCTGAACCCAATAAAAATTAACAGCTATTAATAGTGGTGTTTCTCAGGACTCTATCCTGTCACCCACTCTTTTCTTTTCTTTTCTGACTCCTGGTCATCTTCCTTTCAGGGTTTGGTGAAACCTTTGTTATTGCGCTAGACCAGTGGTTCTTAACCCCTGGGTCACCAAGTAATTTTGATTGGGTTATTAAATTGTCATATATCATTTATTTATGTTATCCTTAATCATTTTACTATTAATTATTTATTTTATTATCTATTACAAGCGAACTGTTTGAAGGCATTGGTCGCCGATCTAGCCCAGCGACCAGAATTTGGGTTGCAGCCTAAAAAGGTTAAGAACCACTACGCTAGACATACCAAAAGCTTTTGATAAAGTCTGACCCAAATCTTTAATTTTCAAACTGCCCTCCTTCGGTTTTTATCCTTCTATATGTGCCTTCATCTCTGATTTTCTTTCTGGCCGATCTACAGTATAGCTGCAGTTGTAGATGGCTACTGTTCTTCTCCTAAAGCTATTGTTAGAAAATCTAGCAGAGGAAGAGCCATTGTTGTCCCAAGGCGATAGGATGACTAAGCTGATTGATGCAGCATTGCTTGTATATATTAAGTTAAGGTGTATATATCCATCTCATAATTGTAAGGTTAGTGAAAAAATCACTTAATTTAGAGCTAGCATTTTTGGGCTCTTGTGGCATCATTGTTTGGGCACGCTTGTGGCATCATTTTTTTGGGTTCCTACTCGTGTGTTGAATGCGGCACTTACAGGGTGTGGTCTTATAGAGAGCTCTCTTGCAATTCAGTTTCGTTGTTTAGATACAAGATTGTTGCATCGTGCAATAGTGCAGGTTGTGTTGTTGTTGCAAGGTTTAAAAAGAAGACCATAAATAGTGCCCCTTTTGTTTTTTATCTTAATTTTATGCAACTGAGGCATAAGGTAGGCCCACATCGAGTCAGCAACCCTGAGGTAGGACCTCCAAGTCCGTAAGTTTTTAGTCTAGCTTAACTTGGGCTGTAGGTTAAACTGGCCCTTCAGAGCTTGGCCGTTCACGGCTCAGCTGGGATTCTGAACCCAATAAAAATTAACAGCTATTAATAGTGGTGTTTCTCAGGACTCTATCCTGTCACCCACTCTTTTCTTTTTATTTATCAATGATCTATTACGTTGCACTTCCTATCCTATCCACTCCTATGCCGATGATTCCACTCTCCATTTCTCCACCGCTTCACAAAGTGTTCCTCTCAATAGACATTCAATGCTTCGCGTGGGACGGCTATAGTACACCTGACCTCTGACCTTTCTACTATCTCTGATTGGGGCAGAGAAAACCTTGTGGCTTCCAATGCCTCAAACACTCAGCTCTTTCATCTGTTTATTCGTCACAATCTTCCACACGACCATCCCTTTATCTTCAACAATACACAACTCAATCCTTCCTCTTCTCTTAACATTCTTGGCGT
This sequence comes from Bathynomus jamesi, assembly GCA_023014485.1. Lineage (NCBI taxonomy): Eukaryota > Metazoa > Arthropoda > Malacostraca > Isopoda > Cirolanidae > Bathynomus > Bathynomus jamesi. Next base: position 1,592,636 of record JAJOZX010000284.1, read on the forward strand.
TCATTTTCTCGTGATCTTTCCTGAAAAGCTCACATGTACTCTTTCTAAAACAGCTTCTAAGAGGTTAGGTGTACTGTACCGCCTTCGCGGTTTCTTCACCCCCACTCAGTTGCTGTCTCTGTACAGGGGTCTTTTCCGACCCTGCGTGGAGTACGCTTCTCATGTGTTGGGTGGCTCAACTCACGCAACTCTATTTGACCGGGTAGAATCAAAGGCTTTTCGTCTCATCAGTTCCCCGCCTCTTACTGACTGTCTTCAATCTCTCTCTCTCTTCGCCGCAATGTTGCCTCACTCTCTATTTACTATCGCTATTATAACGGAGACTGCTCTTTTGAACTCTCTAACTGCATGCCTCCTCCTTTAAGGAGAGCACGCTGTACCAAACTTTCGACCCATTCTCATTCCTTTTGTGTCCAACTCTCTAATGCAAGGGTTAATCGGTATTTTCAATCTTTCATCTACGGATCAAATGTAGAATTCGGACCCCAGCCTTCTTTAGTTAGCTTTATAAGGCTAACTAACGAAAATATCATGACCTAACCTAACCAATCGTCAAGGGCGTACAATTAACCTAACGATTGGTTAGGTTAGGTCGTGATATTTTCGTTAGTTAGCCTTATAAAGCTAACAAAAGAAGGCTGGGGACCGAATTCTACATTTGATCCTCATCTACTCAACCGGTTAACTCTGGAACAATCTTCCTCAATCCATCTTTCCCCCTGTCTCGAATCTTTCAAACGTAGAGTGTCCAAGCATCTCGAAAACCTTGGACCTTAATTATGGCTCTCTTCTTCCTCTATGGGAGGGGCGTTTGTGCGGGCATTCGCCCTTGGCCCTTCCTTCCCGCATAAAAAGAAGATGAAAATAAAAGTTTCCGAAACGTCTAACGCTAATAAATGTATACTGTACTTATGCGGTGGTTCTTCTGTTCACACACACACACACACACACACACATATATATACACGGAATAGTAAAGTATTGAGGTGTGAAAATGTTTGTCACTTTACACAAATTTCCACCTACGGAGGTGGGGCCTACGCATCTCACTACCGTGTGTTCAGCCTACGTTGAGTTAGAGATTATAAATGGTTCAATGAAGGATGTTTCATCATACTCTAATATTAGACTATGGTTTAATTTCTTCCACAAGATAACCAATCAGAGGAAGGAAAGTAGTTTTTACATCTAAAATCCCACTTTATTTCGATACCTTATCTTACCTTATGTTGTTTCGTGCGTTGGTCTCTCTTCACACGGAGGTCAAGCTGGTGGCCCCGCCTCTAGGTCTGGCTTGGTGGAGGAGCGAGTTGCTTTCTTGCGCTCTCCACCGTACATAGCCAGGCACGTCCGGCTCATCTGGTACTGTCCTGAGCCAGGCATCCAGTCTTTTCTTGAAGACTTCAACTTTGACCCCCGTTACGTTTCTGAGGTCCTTAGGAAGCTGGTTGAAAAGTCTTGGCCCCCTGACAACCAAGCTATTTTCCTTCAGGGTTGAGGAGGTCCCTTGTCGGGCCTTTAATTTGGGAACACTACACATTCTGCCTTTCCTATTTTCCAGTGTTGTTTGAATGGTAATTGGGTTTAGTTTGAGGTTTGGTACCAGTTTTTCGATCATTTTCCATATGTAGATTATGATGTACCTCTCTCTTCTTCTTTCCAGTGAGTACAGATTTAGTTTACCTAGTCTTTCCCAGTAGTTGAGTTCTTTGCAGCCATCAATCTTGGCTGTGAAATGCCTTTGCGTTTCTTCTAGTTTATTAGTTTCTTCCTTTTTATATGGGGATGTCAAAACTGAGCAGTATTCAAGTTTTGGTATGATCAGTGTTTTTAGCAGGGGAATCATTACTGTCCTGTCCCTTCTCTTGAAAGTTCTTAGTACCTGTCCGGCGACTCTTTTTGCTTTATTTATCGCTATCTGATTTTGTGTTTCGAATTTCGCATCATCTGTCTTTATCAGTGGCGGTTCCTCATATGGGCAATATGGGCAGCCGCACAGGGCGGCATTTGTGGAGGGGCGGCATGAGCGCCTGCAAAAAAAAATAAAAAAAATAATAAATAAATAAAGAAATAAATAAAATAAAAAATAAAATAAAATAAATAATAAAAGATCAATAAATATATTTTTATTTAATAAAAAACCATCTATTGCATTTTCCATAAACCTTCCCATAAAAGACCTAAACAATGCAAAATGCTTCCAGATTAATATTATTGGGAATAAAGGCCCATACTTTAACATATGTAATGTTATTTTTCTGGGTTTGTTAAATAGTGAAATGTATATTATTTATTACAGAACGAATCTTCACACTAAGCCACTAAGGTCTGTCAAATAACCGCAAATGGATAAGAAGAGGTCAAAGCTATCAGGTGCTCAGTTTAGAAAAAAGAGGAAAGAAGAAGAGGAGAAACGAGCAAAAGATAAAGGTATAGAGCTATGTCATCTACTCTTCACTGCTATATTGCACTGCTATTTTGTGATATAGCTTTCTGAGTCATTTGAAGTGTACTATTATGTATATAATTAGCCATTAACCAAGGAGGTTGTATTATTCATTTGTTTCCTATTCTAAAAGTTTAATAAATTGTGCTTAATAACATGTTAAATTAATTGTACTAGCCTATTCATGCATTGGTCTGTTATGTTCTATTTTACTATTTGCAGGGGCACTTTTGAAATATTTTGGAACACCCTCTGCCACTAGCCAGGATGAGAAGCCGTCTACTTCTGCCATTATTGAGGCTGAGGAGCATCTACCTCCTCAACCTCACATATCTATTGATGCCACAAGTTACTTTGGCATCTTGCAGAAGCTTTACAACTTGTTTTCAGCCTCCACACAACGATGGGCCATTTTGAAAAAACATGTGAACATCACATTGAAGATGTGGTCTGATACAAGGTGGGAAAGCAAGATCAAGAGTGTGGAGCCCCTGAGATATCAGGCAGCTGCAGTGAGAGATGCACTGATCGAGGTGAGGGACCACACCAAAGACTCTGTAATAAAGGTCGAGGCTCAATCTCTGTCAGAGGAGGTTGGGTCATACCGCTTCGCCATTTGTTCAGTGGTGTGGCATGACCTGTTGTGCCAAATTCAGCATGTGAGCAAGCAGATGCAGTCTCCTAGCATGCACGTTGATGTTGCAGTAAATCTCCTAAAAAAAACAGAGAGAGGTCTCCGCAATTACAGGGCAACAGGTTTTGTGGCTGCACAAATGGCAGCCACAGATATCTGTGAACAAATGAATGTGGAGGCTGTGTTAAAACAAAAACGGCTGAGGTCCACAAAGCGGCATTTCTCCTATGAAGCATCTGATGAGCCCTTGATTGATGCTTTGAAGAAGCTGGAGGTGACATTTTTCAATGCAGTGGTTGATGCTGCAACATCAGCCATTCAGGAAAGATTTTCCACGTTGGAAATTGTGGGAGAGAAGTTTGGAGTGCTGACACATTTCCAAAATCTCACATTTGAGGAGCTGACAGAACAATGTGTGAACCTTAGTACTACACTACACTTTAAGGGACAATCTGACTTGGATGGCAGAGAGCTTGCACAGGAGCTGAAGAACTTGCCTGACTTGCCATCAAAGACCATATCCTTGCTTGAACTGCTGACATTTATCCATGAAAGGGAGCTCTCTGAAATATATCCAAATTTGTGGACTGCTCTCAGAATTGGTCTTACTCTTCCAGTCACTGTTGCTGAAGCAGAGAGGAGCTTTTCAAAGCTGAAGCTCATCAAATCCTACCTGAGGTCAACTATGTTACAGGAACGCCTTACCGGTCTGGCCATCATCAGTATAAATCATACAATTGCTGAGCAGATTTCATATGATGATTTAATTCATGACTTTGCATCAAGGAAGGTAAGAAGAGTCAGGCTTTAGATGGCAGTTGTGCTGTGGTGCAATTTATTTTGTTTCTTGTTCAAAGTGTAGCATAATAATTACCCTCTCTTAAGTGTCTTATTCTATTTATGTGATAGAGCATTTGTACAATTTAGAAATTTGATTCTCTAGTTTATTTATGGCAGTTGTGCAATTTAATTTGTATTTTTCCTGTTCATAGTATCATAATTACATTCTCTTAAGTGAGTTATTCTATTTACGTGATGAAGGATTTGTAAAATTCAGAAATTTGAGTCTTTGTTTTGGTTCTGAAGTTCCAACAATTATTCCAATAAAAAGTTATTTTGTGAAAGAGTTATGTCTGTCCTTTATTTTGGGGGGATTCGAATGTGTGTGTGTTGGCGAACAGGGGGGGGGGGGCGCTGAAGGTGAGGTTCGCCCAGGGCGTCATGTAAGCTAGGACCGCCACTGGTCATTATTATCCCGAGATCAATCGCTTTCGTGCTTCTCTGAATTTCCTGTCTATCTGGAGCATAATATGCAGTCTGTTTAAGTTCTTCTTTTCTATCATATCTCAAGAGCCGAAATTTCTCGGCGTTGAATGATATGTTGTTGTCTTCTGACCATTTGTATATTTTGTTCGTGTCCGATAGAATTATATCATGTTAAAACTGTCCACGTAAAAGGAATATTTGCTATATGCAGAACAAGAACTTATGTATGCTGTACTCACTCAGTTATCTGTGATTGAGAGGCGGTCCATAATCATGGATAACCAGATTTCACGGTTAACTCAGTGTACCCTACCAGTGGGTGGTTGGTATAGCTGCTGTTGCTGCTGCTGCCAGTCACCACTGATTGGCCTGCCACCTGGTGCTCTACCTACCACACACAGTATTATTCTATTACGGTATAATATACGATTAAGTAGTTTGTTCTCATCATAAGATGTGAAGCTCACTCGCTCCTGAAAACTGTAACCCCTTCTTCCGCTAACATTGCTGCTAATATTGGTAAATATTCCGCTGAACAAAAACCGGCAGTTAATGATCAGAGGATATTTTTCTGGTTAGTTTGATGTGCTTTGAAAGAATTTGACATTCGTTTGTTGTGCAAATGAGCAGTTTTCGAGATATTTACAGTTTTTGTATTTGAAGAGTCGCAAATTTAGAAACGAAACAGTCAAATTCCTTCAAAATACATCAAAATTAACCAGAAAAATATTTAGTAGTGAGGGTACAACGTAACCTAACCACACGTAACCCAACTCTCTAACCCTAACTTAACCGGACCTAACCTAACCCTAACCGTCTAACCTAACCTAACCACACATATATATGAACAAAAATGACTAACCTGAAAATCGTAATGATTAAAAATCTTACGCTGTCATGCAGGGCCGGCAAGAGCTGCCATGGGCCCCGGGAAAGGATTGGTATATGGGCCCCCCCTGTTCACTCAGTATTTTATTATGAATGTTTTATGTACATAACGAGCAAACTGATTATATGTCCGAGTCACTATTCAAAACATACAGTATGATAATCTCTATAAAATGTATGTTCATTAATTATATGTCCTCTCTATTATTTAATTAATTGCTTTATTAATATGTTTAGATTTTACCCCCCCCCTCTTTCCGGGCCCCCTAAAGGTCCGGGCCCCGGGGATTTAACCCGGCTTTACCGCCCTCTCGGCGGCCCTGCTGTCATGTTAAGGTGTTGGTTTGAGTTCGGCGGAATATTAACCCTAATATTAATTGTCTTTGGTATAATGTAGAGAGACTGATTGAGGCACGTTATGGTGAGATGGTGGAAGGCGAGCCGCGGATGTAAACAACGCCAAATCACGGTTAACTCGCTGTCATGATCACGGATAATTGCACAATGGTCCCAATTAGTAAATCACGGTTAACTCGATTCCCGGTTGAGTGACTCACGGATAACCGCGTGAATACTATATTCATTTATTCCATACGTCATACATTATTTACTCGTCGTATATTATTATCAAATAATTATTTAAATTGCGTGCTATCAAATTTAATTGAATGATAACTGAACGTCAACATAAGAGGGTATTATCTTATTTCATTAGTAATTATTGAACACGATAAGAATATGAAATAAAATAATCTTGCAACTCTCAAACTTCAGTTTAAAATATAACAGACATTTAAAACAATTTTTGTTTAGCCTATGTGTAATGTATACAAAATGCAATGTACTCAAAGTATATGCAATGTGTGCGTATGAATGCTGGTTGCATGTATACATATATTACTAAGTGTTAACTATACCTATTAAATGTACAGAACACGTGTGTGTGCGTGTGTGTGTGTGTGTACGAAGTATAAGAAATCGACCTTTGGAAGGGAATGACTAATACGCTTTACCTTTTCATATTAAATTTGTATTAGATGTTAGGGAGGGGCTGCATGGATACTTACTAGATCAATAAAAAATACTATGAAACACTGGACAACCACATTATTCACATTTATTCTCATGGAAAACATCTTTTTTTACAAATTTACGCTGTGCATCATCAGCACTAAGGCCTACCAATAGCATTCCTAATACCTATTCAATATAAAAACTTCTGGTCATAGTTGATAAAAAATAAATAAAAAACAAAAATACTGTTATAACATTAGCGGATTTTTGTCAGCTGGTTAATTTCCTTGTTTAGTGCGGTCGACGCTAGATGGCAGTTAGGCCACTGGTCTTAGGCTATGCTACTCGCTAGTGTAGTCCCGCACAGTCAATATAAACTAACAGGAGTTTAGGCTTAAGTTAAAGTATTTTTAATACTGATTTTAACTCGAAGGAAGTTTGGTAATTCAACTGTTTCTGAATTGTTTGACTAATACATGTGTGTGTGATTAAAAAGTTGTGTTTTAGGTCTATGAAATGTTGATTTGTTTGTATTCGACCAATTTCAAACCGAAAATTATGAAACTGTCAGCACTGTAGTCTTTCTAAATTGTTAACTAACTATACGTGAGCGGTACATGCATTACCAAGTTTTTAACTCCAAGATTTTTATTCACAGTAATTTCAATTTTTAACTGCATTCAGTGTTTAATGTACTATACAAGTCGTTAAACTAAAACCGTAAGTGAAATTAAGGTGTGATCTGTAGCCTACCGGTAATCTTTACACTCACAGGAGACATTGTATTGTAATTCTGCGCCAGAAAATATATTTAAGTACTATTAATTAATGCCCCTACCAGTTATTTAACTTAAAAAAGGGGGGTCGATGCAATGGCAACAGTCCAAAGTCATATGAACGGCTTCGACCCCTCTCTGGAGGATTTGCCAACATGGAAAAAAGACTTGATCTTAAGGCGGAGGGCGAATGCAAGAATTCATGGAGGGTTGCCTGTTCGAAGTGGGGTAAGGAGCGCTCCACACTCCCCACCCATAACCCCCCAACAGCAGAATCTTCCTCGCTTGCTACAGGGCCCTTCACAGCTGAGCTTACGCCCGCTACAGGGCTCCCAGGAATCATTACGCGCGATGCGTGGCCCAAACACTAATTCCAGTCAGTTGAATTCTGTAAGTATAGGGAGTAACAAGTGTTTACGTCGTTCGGAAATTGCATGTTATAGTGTTCCCAAAGGATGTGATAGTGCGGTTGATGAAGGGTTTCCCTACGTCACTGCTGTTGGTACTGCTATGAGAGGGCCCTCCGTCATGCACCACAAGGGGGTGACGTTCCCTGAGGGTATGGCACCAAAGGGTTGGCACTTGAACGAAGACGAAGAGTTTGAGTACGGTCCGGGCATTGTGTCACGCCTCAAGAACCGTTACATGAGCCTAGCACTAAGGGAGGCCAAGAGTCGTGCCTCCCTCAGGAAATACAGCTCTCTGGAGGACCTCCTGGACGACGGAGGACAGGAGAGAGGTCGTTCTATGCAGAAAGAACGAACTTCGGCGGGAGGGGCCTCCTTGAAGAGGGAGGTCATGAAGAGGACGCGGTCCATGGATTCTTTGTCCATCAGAAGGACCGATTCCAACGATAAAGTCCACAAGAGTCGCTCCTCTGGGGCACTAAGGCAGGCCCTAGGGAAAGAGGACATTATCATCATCGAAGCACCTCGCCCCTCGGAGAACGGGGCTCCTGCGAAGGCGGTGCAACCCCCAGTGGCGAAGAAGGCGTCAGCACTCCGAGAGGAGGAAGATATGCCCACTCCAGACATTGTGAAGCAGGTGAAAAAGATGTTCGAGCCCTGTACAGGAAGAGCTTCCAGGGGTACTGCGGCTAAGGTGGCTGCTTATAAGGCGGCGCAGGCCAAGAAGCAGGATTGTCCTCCCCCTAGTTTGAAGCCCCCACTTAAGGCGAAACCCCCTCAACTCCAGAATAAGAAGGCCCTTTCTCCGACCATCGAAAATGCGAGATCTTCTCTGAAGCAGGTGCAGCCAGGGACCCGGTCATCACCGAGATCTACCTTGAGCGTTAAGGCCCCTACACCCTCCTCAGAAACGGGAGTCGGTGCCTCCACTCCCCCTGTGTCTCTGGGGCTGACCCCTATCAGTGCCTCTGTAACTTTCCCCCATGTAAATGGTGAGGACGCTAAAAGTGCTCATTCGCCAGCCATTTCGAGCAAACTCAACGAAATGACCCCCCAAGGCTTTGAATTTCCCATTGGGACGCCTCCCCATCATGAGACGCACCCCCGCCCACACTCGCCCCCCACACCTCTTCCCCCTTCGCCCACACTCACCCATAAAGTGAGCACCCCTCCGTCGTTGAAGGGCGAGCCAACACACTCGAAGGAAAACGAACGAGTCCTTCAGGAGAACAAGAAGAACTCGGAAAAGTCCCACAGACCCTTTGTTGAGGTTCAGCCGAAGGTGTCTCCTCCTACCCCTCCTCCTGCATCCCCGCCAGGGGTACAACCGAAGTCACCCACATTCAAACCTGCGGGTGAAACATCTCAGAAACCTCCGTCTCATCAAGAGGGAAGTAGAGTGCCCGTACCAAGTGTAGTTGAGGCGCCCTCTGAACCGGAGACATCGAAAATAACCTCAGTTCCGCCTTCGTCAGGAAAGACTGTTGAAAGCAACAACACTTCTACCTCATCCCCTTCGGTGCTCGAAGTGATAAGAGCAGCCGAGGCCAAGTCTCCTCCGGACTCTCCTTCTTCGTTAGGCCTCAAACCAACGAGGACCAAGGAAGCCAGACGACACCAGCAGCAGGAGAATTCGACTCTGGTATTCGACTTCTCGAAGAGGACTGATACACCAGATTACATCGAGAATGATGGTGTTGATCTTTCCAAAAGGCATTTCTCGGTAAGTTTTTTCTTTTTTCGCATCGCCTATGACCCCCTGATTGGCCGAAAGTTGGTGATGTGGGAAATTGCTAACCTAGCGTACGTCCAACCCGGGCGTAAGATTCACCCTGATTTGGTACATGTATGAAATTAGTGTGGTTTTCAACTTCGTCGAAAGTCTGGTGGCCGGGAAACTATATATTAACCAAATTTTATATTTAAATTAACACTTTTATAAAAAAATGGGCTAAATCTTGCTTTTAAGGCCGCACAACAACCACGTATCCTACATTAATAACGTACGTACAGTATATCAATTGATAGAACAGAAAAAACTACAGTATATAGCTATACAGCTATGTAAACTTTTCAAAATGTAAAAATTTAAAATTACAATAATTTGGGTACTTTCCTGTTATCCCGGCCCCCAGACCTTTTTTTTTTTTTTTTTAAATGTTAAATAACTAACCACACCTACCCTAACTAGGGGTTAAGTTAAGTTAATTACTTAAGATTAAAAAAAAAATTGACTGAAATTTGGCAGTCTGGCAAGTGGCGTCCGAATCTGGCAAAAAGTCTGGGGTCCGGGATAACAGGAAAGTACCAAATATTTAAAACGATTTACAATAGTCGATTGATATAAGTGTTATTAATGTAGGATACGTGGTTGCTGTGCGGCTCCCGATTAATTGAATGCCCGGTTAGGTCAACTACGCCCTTGACGATTGGTTAGGTTAAGTCGTGATATTTTCGTTAGTTTTAAGAAAATATCACTACTTAACCTAACCAATCGTTAAGACTGTAACGGCCTTTAAAGTAAGATTTACCAAAATGGTGATAAATATGATGTTTTGGGGGCCACCACTAAAATAACAACCTAACCTAGTATAACCTAACCCCGGCGTAAGAATCACCTTGATGGGTCCGATGGATGAAATGGGCGGGCCACCAAAATGTGGTGTCCCCGAAACTTATTATTAACCAAAATTATTATTATTAAAAACAATGGTTTGTGGAGTGGAAAATCTTTCAAAAAAATTTGTCAGCCATTAAAAATACTTGGTACTTTTCTGTCATAATCTCACAAATGTCAATCGCCCTTGACGATTGGTTAGGTTTAGTCATGATATTTTTGTTAAAACTAACGAAAATATTACGACTTAACCTAACCAATCGTATATATATATATATACAAAACCGAAAATATCACGAGTAAACCTAACCAGTCGTCAAGGGCGATTGACATTGGGGGCTTATTAAAATTGCGGGTATAACGGAAAAGTACCAAATACTTTTTTTTCTTTTTAATTGTATGGCTTTTTGTTTGTCTTTGGTAAGTATTAAGTTTTGAGGACACTAGTGTTTTGGACCCCCAGATTGGCCGAAAGTTGGTGACGTAGGAAATAACTAACTAAGAATGACCATCTAACCCAGACGTAAGAGTCACTGTGATTTGACCTGAAGTATGAAATGGGCGGGTCACCAAATTTGGTGTCCACGAAACTTAATATTAGCCTTATTTTTTTTCTGTTGCACATTTATTCATGTTTGATTTATTATTTATAGGATATGATTTACGATTATGATTGAGGAACAGCCAGAAAAATAGAGAGGTAAAGTTAGGGAGGAGCTTAATGCTTAAAAGGAATGGTGAACCGGACTGATACGGTGTGTGTTTAGGGGCAATTTTAATTAACTTTTTTCTGAGGTTTAATTTAGCAACACAAATAAACTGTAGAAGTCAAGGTTTAACCACAAATTGCGTCTTTGCCATTGCGCTGGAAGGGTAATGGAAGGTTCTGCTTCTGCTATTTGAAAGAGTCGCGTTTTACCCTAAAAACAATTAGGTCGTTTCATATAAACGATAAGTACTTATTTCTGAAGCTTTGTGGGTGGATTATACAACCCACTTTTGTTTAGTAGATCTGAGTCCCAGAAATGCGATAGTTTTTTTTATGGCCTTATTCGGCTTAGATGCCGAATTGTTGCGGATAGTGTAGGCCTAATAACTTTGCCTTGAGGTTACATCTTGGTTTGGGCATTCGTTGGGTGGGGAAGTTACATTATTAATTAATTAAGAATAATAATGCTCTTCATGTGTTTGGAATCGTTTAGATTTAGCAAAAGTTTAAAACTGTCGAATGGAAATTACGCAATGTAAGAATTTAACTCGGACTCTTGACCCACGCCAAAACTATCGACAAAGAGCTTACACAATATGACATAAATTATGGACGGTTGAAAATCATCAACACTTTCAATTTAAATTCAACCACGATGATTTTTGACCTGTCTATAATATGGGGTACTAAATGAATGGGGACCTTCTTCACTAACTGAATAAGGTCAGCCAGTTTCAAAATGCCTCGCTTTTAACTTTGGTAATTTTTTAATTCATAGATTTTAAAATTGAGTGACGTGAGTTCTGGGACTACCTATTTTTTGGATCCCTTGATTGGCCGGAATTTGGTCTCGTATTAAAAAACTAACGAACCTAACAAACCTAAAATTCTAACAGTGTAACCTAACTCAGACGTAAGGCTCACCCTGATTGGTCCGATGGATGAAATGGACAGATCACGAGAATCTGGTGGCTCCGAAACTCAATATTAGCCTGAAATTAGTTAGTGAAAGTCTCAAAGTTAAATGACGCCCTAGTTTGTGTAGCCTACCAGTAGATGCCCAACCATCCTGCGAGTGGATCAGGAATTTGAGTTAGATTGAGTTATTTTATTTGTATTATTTAGCTAAAATTATAACTGGACCCTGGTCTTCTGCCCTTTACGAAAGAAATTAAGTCCATGTTATTATTTATTCATTTAGGCTTAGAATTGACCACGTTCAATGATTTCTCCGTACCAGAAACTGGCAACATTTAAAAAATGGAATCACTTTAACATATTGCTTCCCAATATTTAGGATAAGCAGTGATAAAAAATGTTCGCTTTAATGAAGTAAAGGCATAAAAAGTAAATCATAACATGTTAAAATATTAGATTGAAAGTAAATTTATTAGAATTGTTGCGCTATATGGTCACACAAAGTAAAAAATGGATTTCGGAAGAATCGGTCATGCCATATCATTTGCCACAAGTACGAGTTGAGTATCTCCTTTTTACATCTTTTAATTTTCTTTATATATTTAATATGTAGGTTAACTGAATGCCCAGTTAGGTCAACTGTACGCCCTTGACGATTGGTTAGGTTAAGTTGTGTTATTTTCGTTAAAACTAACGAAAATATCACGACAACCTAACCAATCATCAAGGGCGTACAGTTGACCTAACCGGGCATTCAGTTAACCTACATATTAAATATATAAAGAATGCCCGGTTAGGGCATTTATAGCTTTGTTTACGGTCGGTAGATTATCTCCTAGATTACCAACCTCTTTCTAACCAACCAACCTTTCTCTTTTTAACGTATTGCTTCCCAGTGTTAATCACTTTAACATATTGCTTCCCGAATGCTTTGGGAAGCAATATGTTAGTGATCCAAAAAATGTATTAGATTACACGCAGTGATATTTTTATGTCGAGGTTGAGGAAAGCTGGGACGATTCCTTGTACGATATTGGACCTTACAGATTCTGCACTCACTCTGGTAGTGTTGTTGTCCTGAAGTCATTTTAATTTGGACCTATACCAATTTCGTCGACAAGACCAAAATATCGACACTAAAAAACTAATTTAATCTAACCTAATAACTCGTCGATAGAAGGTTAAGTCGATCAGATGTCGTAAGGTCGTTTAATTCATTATACCAGACAAATTCCTTCGCTAAACATTTAAGAAAAAAATGGTCAGTAAAAGACAATGGCCATATGGTATCCTTGAATTTAGAAAAAGTAAGTTAAATGTTAAATTGGAGAGAATGGAACGCTTTTGGAACGGTTATTTAAAAGGCTTAAGAATGGTTATTTCGAGAATTTCTACCGCGTCTATGCGCGAGGTTGGACATTCAATGCGAGTTAAGAAATGATCAAAATGTCGCTTCGAATTCTTAATTCTGAAGATTGTATTAACTTCTCAGTCGAAGTTGGTGAAGTCGCTAGGTTGATATGATAGTCAGTCCGCCCACACTCTTCGATTGCCCTTTTTCAACAGAGAGAGGAGCCTTTTTATGGCGGTGTTGCTAACAGTGATCAACATCATTCAATTATTTGAAGTACAAATGCTGTATAAATGGTGTCGTTTGTATGTTTTTTTTTTTTTTTTAAGTGAGAGTTTTTGGAGGTTCTGGATGGCTCGATCGGTAGGATCGCCGATTCTCAAACCACGCGACGCGGTTTCGAGTCTTAATTAGATTATTGTTTATCACTTTATCAGTTTCTATATTATTATTATTATTGGCGTATGGTATTGCCATATGACGTAGATATACAAGATAAGTATAATAAAAGCTGAAGTCATCTCTTGGCTCTATCTTTTCTAGTTCATTGTTATTGGAATATACACCAACCTCTTTATTATTATTATTATTTTTAATTCCTAGAGGTAACTCAGACTCTCGTAAAAACTGTTAAATGTACTTAAATTTCAATCATTTTGGTTGTATTTGGGAATGGTTAGGCATTCTCTTTAAATTCCAATAACTTGCCACATTTCGTACGATTTAACATAGGCCTAAGCTACGAAATAAAATGACTTAAATGGGTTATGTTATTGTACTTTGTATAATGCGAATCCCGATACATTCCTCATAATAGTACGAGGTTCCTTTTCTGTATTTATCTTACAGTTGTGTTGCAGCTGCGTGCGGAGTTCGGTGCATCCGCAATGTTGATTTAGCTTCCACGTTGCTAACTCCGTTGCATATCACTTGTTTTTAATTTGAAATTTCGATAACGGTATTTTCCTTCCCTTCTGGAAGGATAAATAATTGATGTTCTTATTATTACGGGTTTGTTAAGCTGTAAGTAAATCAAGGAATGCATAGGTCTGCAGCTTAGTACGATATTTATGCCTAGGCCTGTAAACATAAAGACTAAAGGTGTGTGTGTGTGTGGTGTGTGTGTGTAAGGACGGGCAAAGCGAACTATGTATTTTTGTGAACTTTTTACAGTAGCAAAATTGTGGGTTGTGATTGAGTACTAGGCAAGTTAAGTTGCCTATATCGGACTGTGCATATTTGCACCATTGTAGATTTTAGATTTTTCAAGTAGGGCTTCAGAGACTGGAATGGCCTACTAAATTACATAGGTTTTGCTTCACGAGGAAATCAAAGAATATTTAAATATTTTATTATTCGGCCTAGCAGTTGTTTCCATATAGAAACCTTCCAAGTTTAAGACAGATAGACCTAAGTACCCGCTTCTGTTTCTTAGGCTTAAACACTGCACATTTCTGGGTTTCGAATAGTTTGTATAAACTTTTAATTCTGCGGGAAATTTCGCTAAGATATTTTGCCTTCCTTCTGCACCGTAATAAATGTTAGAGATGTGGTTAATTTTTCTTTTACACACCTTTTGCCGTTAGGCCTAAGCTTAATAATTCCCTTATGGGAAGGAAAAGAAATTTTGTTTATTTCTCGCCAAATTCTGCACCTGTCGTTATGTAGGCTCAGGTAGAAAGATGGTCTGAAGTTGACTAGGGGCCTAGTCCCAAATATGGTACCATACCGCTGATAGGTTCCTTAGGCTAGCGATAGGAGGATGGGCTATACCTGTGTTGTTTTATCTTAGGATTACCCTATGAAAATTCAAATTTGTAGCTAGGCCTCCTTTCCGTGCTCTCCTGGACTAACACTGATTGTAGTTTTGGGCCTATCGATGAGTAGAATACTCGAAGACCTCCAAATTTCTCTTTTTAAATCTAGGCTTGAAACTGCTATGAAAAGTTAACCCCTTCCAGCCCAGATTTCTCTCGCTTTTAGCGTATGAAAGTATTTAAGAGGTTGAGTACCGAACTTGTCCTTTATTGTGTAGACGTAACCCACATAACAATTCAGATGAGTATTGTAGTGTAGCCTACTCGTAGTAGGGGCCACACTACCTGTAAACAAAACTTGGGTGTTTCAGTAGGTCTACGTTACGGTAGCCTACTTAAACTAGTTGCTTTACCCACGTTAAATCTCTCATTCACTGCACGTGGCAACAAATCGTTAAGTTTGCGTAATACGTAGGCCTGCACGTTTAGTAGGCCGTCTGTGCCTCCCTCCTCCGTCTCTTTCTAAGCCCCTCCCCCCCTACCGTCCCCCATTTGTGAACAGGTTTCGTGTGTGGATGTGGAATTATTTGACCTCTCGAGTTTCTCTCTCTCTCTGTCTTACTTTCTCGAGTTGAGCTCGCAGTCCTTGTCTGATGGTGCCTGCATTTGGTGCCACGCTCGTGGCAGGGGGCCTACCCTTCATTTGTACCTCCATGACCAAAGTCCACTTTTTAAGTTTTACGTTTATTATCCTCAACTAACTTTGGGCATTGTTTTTGCCCCATATTTAGGCCAGGTATACCTCGATTGTAGGACTAGTGGATACGCGCGCATGTTTCTTCCCTGATTTTAAACTCTGGGGAATAATCAGATTGGCCTAACACTCTTCCTTCTGCTCCTGTAAGGGAAAAATAGACACTAACGGTAGGCTACGTGTAGAGCGTACAAATTTCATTATTGACTGATGGATCGAGGCCTACATATATTTCTGTCTCGTCAACGCAACTGGAAGGCGGAGCTAACATTTTCTCAAACATTTTCTCAAGTTGTTTTGGACTCGGTTGCTTTAGGTTACTATTGTCCATAAAATTGATAAGGGTCGTTGAAGTCTACCTGGAAGTATTCTTAATATTCACACGAGTGCCACTAAATTGGCCCTTACATCTCTTCGGGTTAGTGTCATGATGAACATTTGTTGTATTACCAAAGACTTTTATATTGACCAACGCTCAACACCACAATTTGGCCTAGCTCGGTATAGATATTTAATAACTGGAGAGTGGCATAGTTCGTAATGGAATTACGGGCACTAATTTCGTTACTTGACAGCATTGGCACTCTGAAGATCGGCATCGACGAAAGCGAGGATCAGATTCCGCGCCAACAATGCTAGCTTGTCCTCCGCGAATGTCTGAAGCCCAAGTGGAAGGATTTCTCCCTGTCTCCCTCCTACACTCCACCTTCCCCCCTGCGAGAAGGGGAGAAAGGGGGCGGAGACTATTGGTTCGGGAAGAAGTTGCGAGAAGACTCGTGGATTTTAGTTCATGTAGGCCTATTATTTCCTCGCAAATGCATTTCTAAACGGGATTACGACATCTGATCGACGTGATAATCTACCGACAAGTATAAATGTGGGTTAGATTAGTATACATTAGTTGTTAGTTTCTTAGTGTGTCGATATATGGTCTTGTCGATCCGATGGGTATTGGCTCGGTACTATATATATATATATATATATATATATATATATATATATATATATATATATATATATAGGATCACGTTAAGAATAGCGAACCCATTTACCTCATGTTAAGAATGGCGAACCCAAAATTAAACAAGTTAAGAATGGCGATGGTGATTGCATGATTTGGCTCACCTGAAGATCAGGGCCCCCAGCCTTCGTTAGTTAGCCTTATAAGGCTAACTAACGAAAATATCACGACTTAACCTAACCAATCGTCAAGGGCGTACAGTTGACCTAACGATAGGTTAAGTCGTGATATTTTCGTTAGTTAGCCTTATGAGGCTAATTAAAGAAGGCTGGGGGCCCTGCTCTTTAGGTGATCCCATGATTTACCCTCGGTACTAACAGTCAGGGTAATATGACAAAAGAGACCAATAGCTTCACAGGTTTTTACAAAATTATCCATGTCAAGAATAGGGAACCCAAAATTATCCATGTCAAGAATAGCGAACCCAATACCCTATGGGTTCGCTATTCTTAACGTGATCATATATACAGGGTGGGCCGTAAGTTTCCATACATAGGAAAAATAAACATTTTTTTTATGGACAACCATTTTTATTTATATAATATGCTCTACATGGTTGCCATTGTTTTGAAAACACATTTCAATACGTGTTCCCCACTGTTGATGAACACGCATTAGCACAGTTGACGTTATGCTTGTAATGGCGTTGGTGATACGTTCCTGTAGATGATTTATGTCTCGTATCTTTTCCTGATACACCATGGCCTTCAAGTGCCCCCAAAGATAGAAATCAAGGGGGGTGAGATCTGGGGATCTGGGAGGCCACTCCACAGGACCACGCCGACCAATCCAAGCATCCGGAAACTGCTGATCCAAATACTGACGCTCGTGAAGACCATAATTTAAATTTTCCTATGTATGGAAACTTACGGCCCACCCTGTGTATATATATATATATATATATATATATATATATATATATATATATATATATGATGCAAATTCACGAGGAAAAGGAAAAATTATTCCAAGGGCTTTCGTGTATTCAGAAGTACACCTCGTCAGGGAACCTTCATCAGAGTGAACAATTCAGGCGGAAGCAAAACCAAATATATAAATCTCTCTCTCTCTCTCTCTCTCTATATATATATATTAATATATATATATATTAGTGATGGGACGATACCAAAATTTTTAACGATTCCGATTCCGATACCACTAAAAAGTCTCGATTCCGATACGATTCTCGATTCCGATTCCGATTCTCAATATTTTTAAATATAATTCTATGCTTGTTTTTCTGGAAATTGTCATATTTTACTCTGGTAAGATTAACTATTTACATTATGAGTATGGTAATATAAATTATAAATTATAATAGATTGGTTTAAAAATAAAAATCAACTGTAAGTTGTAACAATTCATTTTAATCTTCTTGATTACACATCATGGATATACATGTTTTAATGTATAGCTACAATACAATAAAAATACAATTTGTTATCCTCTTTCATTTAAATTTTAAAGTTTACATTGCAAAACTGGTTCAATTAAAAGTTAAAGAATCGTTTTAAGAATCGGAAATCATGGTACAATTCTCTCGATTCCGATTCCTGAAAAATGCTCGATTCTTCCGATTCCGATTAATCGTCCCATCACATATATATATATATATATATGAATAGAAACGACATAAGTATTAAGGAACGTTTCTGCACACGAGGAGGAGAGATAACGAAATAATGAAAAATGAGGCGAACCGCCTGGGTTCGATTCCCAGGCGGTTCGCCTCATTTTTCATTATTTCGTTATCTCTCCTCCTCGTGTGCAGAAACGTTCCTTAATACTTATGTCGTTTCTATTCATTTATATACTGCGCGGTCATTGCAGTTATTTGCGCATATTCACGATTTGCGAGGGTGCTCTCTGAGGGCATTGGTTTCTGCCCTATTTGGGAGAATTTCGATTTGTGATTGAGTGAGGTCCGTAGCATAATGGTAGAGCGTCCAACCGGCAATTGGAAGGCCCTGGGTTCGATTCCCAGGCGGTTCGCCTCATTTTTCATTATTTCGTTATCTCTCCTCCTCGTGTGCAGAAACGTTCCTTAATACTTATGTCGTTTCTATTCATTTATATACTGCGCGGTCATTGCAGTTATTTGCATATATATATATATATATATAACGTAAAGAACGACGCTTGTATAGGAGAATATTCCGCGCAAGATGAGAGCGAGAGAACGAAACAAATGAAAAATGAGGTAACCACCCGGGAATCGAACCCTGGGTCTTCCGATTGCCGGTCAGATATGATAACCATTACACCACGGGCCTCACTCAATCAAATGCTGTAATTCCTCTACATACGCGCAGAAACCAATGCCCCAAGGGGGCACCTCCCGCATGCCGTACATTATATACATTTAAACTGCAAACACGCAGTATAATTAACGTAAAGAACGACGCTTGTATAGGAGAATATTCCGCGCAATATGAGAGCGAGAGAACGAAACAAATGAAAAAATGAGGTAACCACCCGGGAATTGAACCCTGGATCTTCCGATTGCCGGTCAGATATGATAACCATTACACCACGGGCCTCACCTCATTTTTCATTTATTTCGTTCTCTCGCTCTCATCTTGCGCGGAATATTCTCCTATACAAGCGTCGTTCTTTACGTTAATTATACTGCGTGTTTGCAGTTTAAATGTATATAATGTACGGCATGCGGGAGGTGCCCCCTTGGGGCATTGGTTTCTGCGCGTATGTAGAGGAATTACGGCATTTGATTGAGTGAGGCCTGTGGTGTAATGGTTATCATATCACCGGCAATCGGAAGATCCTGGGTTCGATTCCCGGGTGGTTACCTCATTTTTTCATTTGTTTCGTTCTCTCGCTCTCATCTTGCGCGGAATATTCTCCTATACAAGCGTCGTTCTTTACGTTAATTATACTGCGTGTTTGCAGTTTAAATGTATATATATATTAGTGATGGGACGATTAATCGGAATCGAGAATCGGAAGAATCGAGCATTTTTCAGGAATCGGAATCGAGAGAATTGTACCATGATTTCCGATTCTTAAAACGATTCTTTAACTTTTAATTGAACCAGTTTTGCAATGTAAACTTTAAAATTTAAATGAAAGAGGATAACAAATTGTATTTTTATTGTATTGTAGCTATACATTAAAACATGTATATCCATGATGTGTAATCAAGAAGATTAAAATGAATTGTTACAACTTACAGTTGATTTTTATTTTTAAACCAATCTATTATAATTTATAATTTATATTACCATACTCATAATGTAAATAGTTAATCTTACCAGAGTAAAATATGACAATTTCCAGAAAAACAAGTATAGAATTATATTTAAAAATATTGAGAATCGGAATCGAGAATCGTATCGGAATCGAGACTTTTTAGTGGTATCGGAATCGGAATCGTTAAAAATTTTGGTATCGTCCCATCACTAATATATATATATATATATTTCTCCTTGCAAGGGGGTTCTAAGCTCGTGCTCTTTGTGCTCGTTTGTACGTGCTTGTTCCTGGAGGTTTCACGTGCGCCCTCCCGGCCCTAGCACCCAAGGATGATGGGGCTCGACTAGTGATGTGAGTCGTTTTTTATTGTGTCGTTTTTTTTGTTTTTTTGTCGTTTTTTTTGTTTAAAACGAAGGTAGTCTGTTTTTTTTTTTTTTTTTATTGTTTTAAACTTATTCCATTTTTTTTCCTTTAATCTAATAAGTATATTAGTATTACCTATAATTTACTATACTATCATGCTTATACGGTTATACCTAGTATATATACTATATAGTCATCTTTTAGAAAAATTGAATCACGCAAAAAGTATATAATAGAAAGGAAAAACAAACCCTCATTTTTTATATGTATATATATTTTTTAACTAGAACATAAAACATTCTTCCTCGTTTCAAACAATATACATAATTGTGATTGGCAAGAGTACCAGTATATATATTCCAGATAGAAAAGGAAAATATTCACCTTTTTTTGAACCTTTTTGTTAACCTACATTTCCATGGAAGAATCATCACTAGATTGGGTAGAGCATATATGCTAGTTTCAATATCACAGGTACTGGTATAATATCCATAATACTGGTATAAAACAATAGATATAATTGTGATTGGCAAGAATATGTGTATATATGTATATATATAATATATATATATATAATATATATATATATAATATATATATATTAGGGTGGTCCAAAAGTTAAAGCATCGACTAAGTTCTCTCCACAAGGTTGGTTTTATGCCTCTTGGTGTGGACAGTATTTGTGCAAAGTTTCACGTTATTCGGTTAATATTTAGGGGTCGCCCCACTTGCCCCCTTTTTGAAAATTTGGGAAAATGTATAGACAACTGAATAACTAAATTTTTTTTTGGTTCTCAAAGAATATGAAAGAAAACTAAGACAATAGGACATGATAATGGGTGTATCTTCATTATTTCTTCTGCATCAGAGTCGCCTTGGATGGTATTGGTATCTGTTTTCGGTGGGCGGCTACGAGTTGTAGGAGGTACTGCTTCTGGTCCTCGTTTCGTGTCAAAGTGTCATTGTAGCGTTGTGCGAGAGCAATACCTCGCTCGGCAGCATCATTGACGACTTTCATCTTTAAGGCGCGATCTCTAAGTTCCCTGTAGTTCTTGTCATTTGGCCATTCCCGTGGATCTTTTTGAAGTAACTGGCGCGCTTCCTCCTTACCTCCAACTTTCAAGGCATCAAAGAGGGTCAATGTCCTTTTCGTGACGAAGGATGCCACATCATTTTCAACACCAGCTTCCGCCATGTCGATTCGTCGGGGGCAGCCATTCTTTTGGGGATGTTGGAGGTGTTGAACCATTCTCCTTTTGGTATCAGGATCGATCCTATTATCGAAGAAGGCCAGTCCAATCAGATGCTCCGACAAGTACCACAGGTGGCGTCTTAGAGCTGTCTTCGCCGCTTGTGCAGCTCCTCTGTGTGGATATTTTTCCAGAAGATGCAGCATTTTGAGATCATTGAGAGGAGCTTGTGTCCCCATTGGCGCTTCATGCCAGTACTTGACGTAAATCAGACTGACAAATAAAGCCAGCTGAGTCACGTTTCGTTCTTCGCGTGCTGTGAGCTTGAATTGATAGTGAAAGAGGTAGATTTTGAGCGCATAAATCGCCTTCGCCATCCATCTCGCATGGTGCATGGGACCCGGAGCTCGGATAAAGAGTTGACCACCAGTCTTTCCCCCCAGGAAGAGCAAAGATAGTTCAAGGAACTCCTTGTAGTCGTCACGAGGTTGGCTTGCCTGAAGAGCGTTAGGTAAGTAAGTGAGCATCTCTTTTTTCTTCTTGGAGTTGAGTTCTCGAACAAGCTGTCCGATGCTGAGACAAATGCTTCGTGGGAGAGAGATGGCCATTCCTTTTGAAATCGCTTAAAAAGCCTGTTTCAGGACTTCCTGTTGAGCCAAATATTGAGGCAAAGACATCAGCAAGTACGACTTCAAGTATATGATGTCGACAACCGATCCAAACTAGCTCGTGACCCAATGCTTCTTCAATCCTGACACAGGCTCCGCGATGTAAACCCGTGTTTGACGCAGTGGTATCGAAGACGAGACCTCTCACATGCTGTTCCACGTTCCATAATTTCATAGTTTGAAGGCATGCCTGGGCCTGTGCTTCTCCAGTTCCTTGTTTCATCTTTGGGACACCAAGCAGCTTCTCCTGTCCATTGAATGTTATAAGGATTGCTATCCGATGCACATTCGTCTTCTTCCCTTCAATGCCGGGGAGAAGCTTTCCGTCCCAATGGAGAAGGACAGGGTCTTCTAGAGAGAATGATTCTAGGTCTTCTCGAGCTGCCTGTTCTCGCCCACTTTCTCTGTAGCGATGAATAGAGCTCCGAGAGCACGTCATCCCAGACAGATCATGCCCCGCGGCCTGTAATACAGCTCCAGTTACGAAAACAGCATTCCGGTCAGAAAGATTGGTGCGATCCATTGCTCCAATGACTTCTGGAGATTGGAAAATGTTCGTAACCTTGTTCTTGGGACGCTTTGGTGCCGGAGCTTCAGACGAAGAAGGAATCGGAACCGATGGTCTATAGTCGTCGTCGTCTTGCGAAAAAAGGAAGAAGAGAAGAAAGATCAATTGATGACACTCCTGCTTCTTCCAAATCTTTCTGTTGCTTCATGCCTTGCCTTCCTCTTGGCTTCCTTCTCCATTCTGGATCGCTTTCTGTCCTCTTGTGTAGTCGTTTCCTTATCAATGCCAGCCATGCTGCAAGAATTGACGTCCTTGCGCTGCATGGACAGGAAATTTCGGTCCTCAACGTTGACGATTGTGCTCATGGCATCACTGGTTGCGATGTCAAACAGTTCCTGGATGTCCGCTTTGAAGATGTCTTCATTCATTCTATCGCTGGCACGTTGCCTGGTCCTGTGCTTCTTGAGTGTTTTGTAGCGGTCTAAAAGCTTTGAAAGCTTACGGACACAGGAGTCGATCCGTTGAGTTGGGATCCGCGCTCGGGTCCAGACTTCAATCACCCTCTGGCATGCCTGGTTCAGACTGTCGGAGGTGGTTTGCTTTTGATTGATGTGGTGGTATTGCCCCAAGAGGAGGGCGTCAAGGCATGTAGGGAGCCTTGACGTGGATAAAGTTCCAGTTGCCATCCCTAGAAGCCAAACTTTTGGAATTGATCGAGTTTGAGCCATCGGACCTACGGAAGAAAAAGTACATTATATAATATATATATTCAGAGTGGGGCGACCTCTAAATATTCACCAATCACGCTGCAATTTTGCACAGACCATGTG
This sequence comes from Bathynomus jamesi, assembly GCA_023014485.1. Taxonomy (NCBI): domain Eukaryota; kingdom Metazoa; phylum Arthropoda; class Malacostraca; order Isopoda; family Cirolanidae; genus Bathynomus; species Bathynomus jamesi. Next base: position 1,615,963 of record JAJOZX010000284.1, read on the forward strand.
GACACTAAATGGACAAAAACCACACTTGTGGAGACTATCTAAGACAATTTTGAAATTTCCCCCTATGGATTTGGACCACCCTAATATATATATATATATATTCCAAATAGAAAATAAAAAAAATATAAATATTCATCTCTTTCTTTAACCTTTGTGTTAACCTAATGCTGTTTAACTTTCATTATCTGATTCTATTTCCATTGAAGAATCATTATCACTAGATTGATTAAAGCAAATAGTTTCAATATCACAGGTACTGGTATTTATTGCAGATTTGGATGTTGACGAAGCCAATGTAGCACCATGTTTTACTTCACTTTCTTGGAATTTTGCATTTTGGGATATAATACTAGCTTTGCTGCTCTGTCTGTGCTTAATTGGTTTCTTTTGGCTGTATGGATATTACTGTATGTGCTAAATGATCTCGAGGTAATGAAAGGGCGAAATAGAGGTGTATGAGTTTGTGTAGGTATATATGTGAGTATGCATGCGTATGTATCTGGAATTCTGGATGTATGCATGTGTATGGGGTATACAATAGATATAAATGTGTATATAAGTATTTATGTATATATTGGTATATATGTATAAGGGTGTATGTGTATGTATATATATGGATGGTCTCGTGGGGGGGGGGGAATATGTCATCGCGGGTCTAAAGGATAGTTAAGTGGGAGATTCAAAATCCGAGGCATGGATGGGAGAGTCCTGGAAAGGTTGGACAATGGGCAGTCAGCTCCCAGCCAGTGTTCTCGCAAGTTTAATGGATCTCAAGATACAAGACTTTCAGTGCAAGAAAGAGGCCAGTTTTTTCTGTAAATAGGCTGAAAAGGACATTCTATACTGTACCATATGGCCTATTTTATTATTTATTTATTTATTTTTATAATATATATCATTGCAAAAGTATACCTTATAATTAAATTGGCAATATCTATATTAAATAATATTAATTATTAAAAAAAACAAAAAAAACAAAAAAAACAGAAAAAAAACGACAAAAAACAAAAAAAAACAACAAAAAACAAAAAAAAACGTTTTTTTTACATCACTAGGCTCGACCCTGCAGTCCTTGTCATCCTTTCTTTTTCCACTTCGACTGTCCCCTCCACCCTTTCTTTTTCCGCTCTTTCCTCTCACTTTTTCTTTGTTTTTCCGCCGAGATATGCCCTTTTAAATAGAGGCGAATCGGTTCTTCCCAACTTAAAAAAAATATATATATTGAAAAAAATTTGATCCTGCCATTTCGTTAGTGCCTCGTAGTAAATATTGAGCCTCGCATTTAACTTCAAAATACGTTTTTGAAGTAGGTCATTGATGAGATGGGGTCGAAACGTTTTGTTTGCGAACTCGTATATCGAACTAAGCGTAATTAAACAGAGTAAAGAATCGGTGAATTGAAGCGAAATGAATCTGGGGTCAAACCCGCCAACTCTGGATTGGATCAAATTGGGTCAGTGGTATTTTGGCCCCTTTCGAGTGTACTGTCAGTCGGTATTTAATTTGTAAAATAAGAGTTTCTGTAAGTTTTTATTTTTTTAATTAAGTGCGTGCGTGTTGCGTAGGCCTACAGTATTGTTTTGCTACAAATTTATGCGTATATTTAATGAATCATTACTAGGTAATGTACAATTAAAAGTGTATTGTATTAGTCATAAAATGTTTTCAGAAATTACTGCAGCCCATGGGTGTGTGTGTGTGGGGGGGGGGGGGGGTTGCTCCCGCCCGAATTGTTCATTCTGATGAAGGTCAAGCTTTTCACTCCACCTTAGACCTACAGTTTAACGTGGAATCCGAACCACGCCTCACTAGCAGCCCAGCGTCTTAACTACTAGGCTACCCAGGGTACCCATTTATCTCCCAACCAGTTTCTTTGTTGTGTGGAAGGATGAACAGCTGAGTTTTGCTGCACGCCGCCTGCCATCACCGGCACTAGCCACTAATCACCGAGGCGCATATATATATATATATATATATATATATATATATATATATATAGCTCAGGATAAAAACTGGCAGGACACACGAGTTGGACCTGCCTGATAGGCAGAACACGATGGATGGATGGATATATATAAATGAATGTGGATGTGGAAGGGATGTTGAATTTGTCATCACATTTATTATTATGAATAATGTTACAAAAAAATGAATGGTTATGAATGTGAGAATGTGTGTGTGTGATTATGAATAAATATTGCACGTGACGTAGATCACCTGAAGATCCGTCACCCCAGCCTTTTTTAGTTAGCTTTATAAGGCTAACTAACGAAATATCACGACCTAACCTAACCAATCGTTAGGTCGTGATATTTTCGTTAGTTATAAATGGTGCGAGCCACGGCCAATCCATTTGTCTCTGAACACTTCGTTGAAGAATTCCTTCACATTAATGGTAAAATGAGCCGGAGCCCCGTCTTGTTGAAACCACACCCGACCAAAAGCCCTAAACGTTTGAGCTCAGGCATGAACCAGTCTCGTAACATGTTGAGGTAGGCAGTTTGGTTGACAGGACCCTCAAAAAAATATGGACACTGCACTCCATATCATCAAGTGCGGTGGATAGTGTTTCAGTTCCTGAAAGAAGTGTGTATTTTCCTTGTTCCAGAAGTAAACATTTCTCATTTTGGCGCTACGGTAAATTGAAAAAAAATCACTGTTCCACGTGCAGGAATTGGAAAAACGGTCAAAAACCGTTCACAGGCTTCATATCGTTTCTGCATGTCTGTATCACTTAATTCATTAACAAATGACGGGCAGTATGGTTTCATGCCGAGATCTTTCATGTGATCTCTCATTGTGGACATAGCGACTGCAAGTTCTTACGATCGTTTCCGAAGTGATTTTTTCGGTGAACGAGCCACCGACGCAATCACACCTTCATGTTGTTCTGCTCGCGTTGTTGGTCTTCCCGACCGTGGTCTGCCCTCGATGGAGCCAGTTTCAAACAGCTTTTTCTCCCAGCCTAATACCGTCTTGTTTGGTGGTGCAGCCTTATTGAATATTCTGTTGAAATAATTCTGGATATCTTGCATCGTTTTGCTCATCACTATCCTTTTCTCTAGATTGTAAGTGGACTGGTCTGCCATTGTTCACACAACTCTAATACCTGGAAAAGAAAAAAAGTCTAATAAATCGCATATAAATTCAATTAATCACACAAAAATAAAATTGGCATTACAATATGTACATTTTGTAGGGGGTGACGGGACTTTTCGAACACCCTGTAGAATGAGTTCCTTATTTTTCTCTTTTATAACTGAGGAAGTGTAGATGTTTGTTAGTAAATACTGCAGTTGGGCCTATATAAATGAAAGTTTATCTTGGTGCAAAGGATTTGGTTATGGAATAGGTAGTGATGTAAAAAAACCGTTTTTTTTGTTTGTTGTTTTTTTTGTTTTTTTTGTCGTTTTTTTTTGTTTTTTTCCTGTTTTTTTTGTTTTTTTTGTTTTTTTAATAATTAATATAGATATTGCCAATTTAATTATAAGGTATACTTTTGCAATGATATATATTATAAAATAATAAAAAATAATAAAATAGGCCATATGGTACCAGTATAGAATGTCCTTTTCAGCCTATTTACAGAAAAAACTGGCCTCTTTCTTGCACTGAAAGTCTTGTATCTTGAGATCCATTAAACTTGTGAGAACACTGGCTGGGAGCTGACTGCCCATTGTCCAACCTTTCCAGGACTCTCCCATCCATTCCTTTAGACCCGCGATGACATATTCCCCCCCCCCCCCCCCCCACGAGACCATCCATATATATATATATATATTACATACACATACCCCATATACATATATACCAATATATACATAAATACTTATATACACATTTATATCTATTGTATACCCCATACACATGCATACATCCAGAATTCCAGATACATATGCATGCATACTCACATATATACCTACACAAACTCATACACCTCTATTTCACCCTTTCATTACCTCCGAGATCATTTAGCACATACAGTAATATCCATACAGCCAAAAGAAACCAATTAAGCACAGACAGAGCAGCAAAGCTAGTATTTATATCCCAAAATGCAAAATTCCAAGAAAGTGAAGTAAAACATGGTGCTACATTGGCTTCGTCAACATCCAAATCTGCAATAAATACCAGTACCTGTGATATTGAAACTATTGCTTTAATCAATCTAGTGATAATGATTCTTCAATGGAAATAGAATCAGATAATGAAAGTTAAACAGCATTAGGTTAACACAAAGGTTAAAGAAAGAGATGAATATTTATATTTTTCTATTTGGAATATATATATATATATATATATATATATATATATATATATATATATATACACTGGTATTCTTGCCAATCACAATTATATCTATTGTTTATACCAATATTATGGATATTATACCAGTACCTGTGATATTGAAACTAGCATATATGCTCTACCCAATCTAGTGATGATTCTTCCATGGAAATGAAGGTTAACCAACATTAGGTTAACAAAAAGGTTCAAAAAAAGGTGAATATTTTTTTTTTCGATCTGGAATATACAGGGTGGGCGGAAAGTAGCTCCCTATTTTGGATTGGTAAAAAAATACGTATATTATCCATTTATTTCAGAAGAAATAATATGAAAAGGTAGGCATACATGGTAGGTTTTCTCTAAAATTCAATGTGGGCTCCAACTCTTTCCACCAGCTTCTGGAGCCGCCAGGAATGGCGTCCACTGACTTTAGCAGGAACTCCGGCGGGATGGAGGACATGACTTCCCGAATTCGGTCCTCCAGTTCTTCCAATGTCCTCGGTTTGGTGCGGTAGACTTCTTCCTTTACCCACCCCCAAAGAAAGAAGTCGCACGGTTACCGCTGAAAAACGGCAGAATCGGTTCAGTGTAACGGTGTGGTGTGGTATGACCTCAGATCAGGTTGTGGGCCCGTTCCTTCTGCGCAACACCATGAATGCTGAGCGGTACCTTGCTATGTTGCGAAACGAGGTCTGGCTGGTTGTCAGCACATGGGAGAACATCGACGATCTGATATTTATGCAAGATGGCGCCCCTCCGCACTTCGCTCTTGTTGTCCGTGAGTGGCTGGATGCCCACTTCCCTGGGCGTTGGATGGGTCGTCGTGGTCCACATCAATGGCCAGCCAGGAGCCCCGACTTGACACCGTGCGACTTCTTTCTTTGGGGGTGGGTAAAGGAAGAAGTCTACCGCACCAAACCGAGGACATTGGAAGAACTGGAGGACCGAATTCGGGAAGTCATGTCCTCCATCCCGCCGGAGTTCCTGCTAAAGTCAGTGGACGCCATTCCTGGGCGGCTCCAGAAGCTGGTGGAAAGAGTTGGAGCCCACATTGAATTTTAGAGAAAACCTACCATGTATGCCTACCTTTTCATATTATTTCTTCTGAAATAAATGGATAATATACATATTTTTTTACCAATCCAAAATAGGGAGCTACTTTCCGCCCACCCTGTATATACTGGTACTCTTGCCAATCACAATTATGTATATTGTTTGAAATGAGGAAGAATGTTTTATGTTCTAGTTAAAAAATATAGGTATATACATATAAAAAATGAGGGTTTGTTTTTCCTTTCTATTATATACTTTTTGTGTGATTCAGTTTTTCTAAAAGATGACTATATACATATACTAGGTATAACCGTATAAGCATGGTAGTACAGAGGAACCTTGCTTAACGAGTGCCTCGTATAACGAGAAATTCGTATAACGAGCAAAAAGAATGGGGGAAAATTACCTTGCATAACGAGCGACACTTTGCTTAACGAGCAAAATATTTCGTCAAAATTTAAAGCGTAGACAAAAACAAATGTCTCTAGACAGTTTCCTCGTGAAAAAGGATCCAAAAGAAAGTGAAAGTGCCTCTAAAAAATTTAAAGCTAGTGACTGTGAGCTCGTCGAGAATGTTATTGCATTGAACGAAGACGATTCTCCTCCTTCCCCTCAATAACCCTCTCCTCCTCCCCTGTCTCTTCATTTCCTTTGCGTGCGTCAGGAGCACTTCTCTCTTCGTAAGTTTATAAATTTCACCGTTTACTAATTATTTACATTCTCTTTTGGGTTAATTTTTATTAATAATCTTTTCATTTCATGCAATAATAATTTAAAAAACGCCTTTAAATATCATTATAAATATATTTTAAATATTTTTTAAGCATGGAACGCATTATCATATTTTACATTGATTCCTATGGAAAAAATTGCCTTGCTTAACGAGCATTTTGCATAACGAGCACAATTCGGGAACGAATTATGCTCGTTAAGCAAGGTTCCACTGTATAGTAAATTATAGGTAATACTAATATACTTATTAGATTAAAGGAAGAAAAATATGGAATAAGTTTTTAAAACAATAAAAAACAAAAAAAACAGACTATCTTTTTTAAACAAAAAAAAACAACAAAAAAAACGACACAATAAAAACGACTCACATCACTAGGAATAGGCCTAAAGGGGGTTTGCCCAGCCCAGTGGTGCTATGTTACACTAGACCTTGCGTGTTAGGTTTAGAAATAACTAACGTGGGTTCACTTAGTATTAGTAAGCCGAGGTTCAGAAGTATATATGATTGATATCGTACTCCAAAGAGTTTAAAATCTAAAGCAGGCCTGTTAAAAGAAGCAGAGTTTAATCGGGCTTATTGTACTTTGGAAATTAAAGTAGGGTACTGTACTGTATTTTAGTTTATTGCAGTTTTGGCCAAGATTTTGGTATGATGATTCTAAGCCTACATCTTAAGTGTCGCCAGAATTGGCGAAATAGTTCGGGTAAAGGACTTTTTAGGCCTACTTAGTTTGAATAATTTCTGAAAGCTACAGAATGTAAACATTTACACAGGGCCTATATAATTCCACGCTGATTAAGTCTCGCGATACCTAATGACACACTCGAGACCCTACACCGAGTCAGTAGGCTATCTTTTATACCCTATTCACGGAATTCTTGGAACAATTAACAAAGGCTTCAAGAGAATTTTGTTAATGGAAATTCTTTTTCTTTAAAACCGGAATCGTATTTGCAGTTTTTACGATAGTTTTTGTTCAGTTTAATCATTTAATGGAATTCAAAGCGAAATTCTTCATTTATTCAGGACAGATTCTTCTATGTAGAGTTTTTTTATTTTTTTTTATTTTTACTGAAAATGTTTATTTTATGGTGTACCCAAATTCGCTTATTTTTTACCAATATGTTATTTGGAACTGTTCCAGACAGAATTTGACCTTGGTACTTCATGTTAAAAAATAAACGTAGTATTCCTTGGGGAAGAAAAAATAAAAAGAGAGAGAGAGAGAACCCACCGAAAAAGGGAAATAATGTTCCAGAAGCGTTCGCACTGCGAAAGGAATTCCGCTGAAACGTCATTTCGGACAGGAAATTCCCTGAAAATATGACGCAAGGTGTAAACGTCTTATCAAAAAGACAAAATTGTGGACTGGAGTCGTTGGCTTCTCTCTTTCACTCGTGGTCTCTTTAGATATATATTTGATTTTATATCTCTCGGGATATCTGTTGATTGCAGTTAGCCAAGTAGTTAACCGCCATGTTTCTCCCTCTTTTGGAATTTATAGCTCGTTAAAAGATTTCCTTTAATATTAATATTTCCGAGAAACGGATGTCACACCACTTCTGGCCGGATGTTGACATATTTGTTCGAGCAAGTTGTTAAAAATGCCCGTTCGTTCGTGTTCTTATTTAAATCGTAAAAGTAAACAGCTGAGTGGACGGCAAACTGGCGGCCCGCGGGTTAGATTTAACCATCCGCTGATCGTTGTCTGGTCCGCCGACTTAACCATTCTCTATTTCCATAAGGGAGATAGACGGGGACAGATACAGGGACTTCCCGCTATCTGATATTCCTCGCTGGAAAGAGATTTTCTCCGCTCTCGTGGTGGCGGAACACGGCGAAGTATGAACAACTGAACGTCTCACTTGCCGCATAAACACTTTTCACGGCGGGAGACCCAAGTTGAATATTCAAAGAGTTGGGCCAGACACATACGCATGACAGGGTATACGTATACTTTAGCGTCGGAAATTATTTATACGTTTAATGTCAACAAAAAATACGTACGCCTCAGTATAATTTTATTAAAACGATATTACAACTGATAAATGCGCCATGTTGACGACGTAGCTTCTTCTTTGCCTGGTTAGGTCAACTGTGCGCCCTTGATTGGCTAGGTTAAATCGTGATATTTTCATTAGTTTAAACGAAAATATCACGACTTAACTTAACCAATCGTCAAGGGCGTTCAGTTGACCTAAGCAAAGAAGAAGCTCCGTCGTCAACATGGTACATCACGCCTTTTTCCCAGCTATATTTACGAATTCTTATGGAGAAATAAATATAGAACTAAATTATTTGTGCATTTGATTATATCCATTAATGACATTTATAAGTTCTAATACTTTTTATAATAATAATAAAGTTATAATTTCCGACGCTAAAGTACAGTATATGTATAGTCTACCCATGATAGACATCTAATTACAGAAAATACGCTCACACACACGCCTACCTTGTTAATAGACTAGATAAGCTTTGTGTAGAAATGCAGAATATTATGTGGGTAATCGGACGATATAGTGACTTTGGCAGGCTATGGAGAAATGATGCAACGGTGAAATAATGACTTCTTGTACATAATAACTAAATACAAAATTCCTAAAAAAAAAATGCATCGTGTAGATTACACCGCACGACAAAATTACAAACTTTTTTCTGTCCTCTAAACGAAACGGTGATTTTTATAAATTTGGATGCGCTGAGTTCAAATCTGATGTTAGAATACCTATATCACCCACCGTTTTGAAGGGATGTGTAATAAAAGTCTTGTATGCAGATTGGAATATATTGAATACCCCAACATAATTATTACAAGATGAGAACAACAATTAAAATCTTTTTGCTGATGTTTTTCGTTTGTACATACTCTCGGGAGTTTCCGTAATGAGAAGCCAGCAATATTCAGCCAACATACTGGGATTTCACCTTCCTTGGAACCGCGTTTGATATAATTTGGATAATTTTTGTGAAACATTAACGTAGTTTTCTGGAAAAATGGTGGGTGTTAGAGAAAAAATAACATTTGTAATCAACGCATCAAAATATACATATAAATCAGCAGAATTTGCGCAAAGGACATAAATTGTGTTGTGCAGTGTTATTAGTTTAGTAATTATGCTATCTCGTATTTTCCGCTGTCTTCTAAAGCGTAATTGAGTACACGAGATAAGTGTATGCATGGTGTGAATGAACTCTGAAGCTATTCTTTTCATTATGCTTTTTTCCTACTTTCTTATAAATCTTCTTTCACCAGTATTTTCTGTCAACAGTGACTGGCGTAGGAGGGAGAGAGCCTCGTCTGTTCTATACTTTACTATTAATGCTATTCCTATATGAAAGCTTTACCCGTTTCTAAGTGTAAGCATGGTATAAGTTTCGTTTTCTTTTTTTTTTATTGCTCTTTCTAACTTTTCTACCGCCTTCTTGGGCTAGCCGAGAGTGGATCTTATTACTGTAATTCTGTAACTATCTAACCCTATGCCTTCTCCTTTAAGGAACATGCAGTCCACACACTTTCGATAAATTCTCGTCCCTTTTCCGTCTTAACTTTGTAATGCGAGAGTTCATCAGTATTCTCAATCTTTCATCTACTCACCCGGTCAACACGGGAACAACCTTCCTCAATCCACCTTTCCTCTGTCGCCTCCAATCTTTCAAACGCAGCGTGTCCAGGCATCTCGAAAACCCTGGACCTTGATTTCGGCTCACGTATTCTCTTTCTAGGGGTTGTGGGTACGTTTTGGGGGCGTTCGCTCTTGGCCCCCCCCTGCATAAAATATATATATTATATTGTTCTTTTTTCAAGCTATAATTTTATTCAGTTATATTCTAGAAAATCAGTTAATGAATAGAATAGAATGTTTCCTTTTTTGCTGGATATTAGCAAATCAGTATTTGAGAAGAGCTTTTTTGCCTACACGTCTCGTTGTCTCGTTTCAAAATACATTTTCAACACCTAAAGAATATTATGCTGAATTTTGGCCTACATCTAAGCTACTTTTTTATTAAATAGATTGCATACCTTTTCATGAATTATGTAAAAAGCTACCTCCTGCACTAAAAGTGACCCGATGCTTAAACACCCGCTTCTCGCATCGCCCCCGTTCGAATCTAGCTGTCCATCACTGATAAACAGAATGAGAGTGCTAAAATTTTCGCTATATATTTGTTTTGACGTCATATTCGCTTTTTGTAACAAGCGCATTAACAACGATACCCTTAATCCTTTCTCAGCTGAATCCCGCGTAACCTTTTTCTGCATGACGTCATTGTTTCTGACGTGGTAGGCGGAGCCAAAGCGAGGCTAGCGAAAGCACATTTATTATTGGTAAATAAATAAAGGAAAGATTGATGTTTTCTTAAAACTTATTTTCGAGTGTAATTATTTCATGGTAACCAATTGTTGACATTAGGAAAATAAAAGTGCTTAAAACACTTATAGGTTACCTGAAACCGACAGGCCTAGTTGTTATTTATTTAGGCCTATAATGCTATAAAATATTCAGTCATTATTTTTCTAAGCATAAAATTTCTTTTTTGCCAGTCGTAAAATTGGGTGCTTGTGACGTCACATGCCAGTCGGAAAAAGGTGTCTTGAGTGAGTCACCATTTCTTATTTGTTAATTTGAAAATATAGTAAACCCTCGTCCAACGCGTGTTTGTCCAGCACGAATTTGCTTATACACGGAAAAATAAATGAGAACAATTAATTATTTGCCGAAAGCAGCGGAAAATTTGATTATACACGGTCCGCCAAACACGCTCCAATACAGTAGTACTGTACGCGTGCCAATGCGCGCTCTAGTGTTTTCTCCTACACTCTCCAACACTCCTGCATCTCCCTCCCTCTCGCGTCACCCCTCCATCACCCCTCGCATCACCCTTTGTCTCAGTCCCGCTACCGCGTTAAGTTCAGTGAAGTTGTGTTGGATTGTTTTTGTCGTATTTTGCCGTTGTTTTGCTATTACCCTTAGACAGCAGTATGGCACCAAAACGTAAAGCATCCGCGAGTGGTAGTGAAGAGAAGAAAAGTCGTAAGGTTATGATATTAGCCGAAAAAATAAAGATTCTAGATAAGTCGCGTGGTGGTATGAGCATAACATTACTTGGCCGCGAGTATCAGGTGAATGAGTACCATACGCACCATCCGAAAGAGTGAAGAAAAGATACGTGCTATTTTTATTTATCATAAGCACACCGGACAAAAAATTAGTCACCCCTCTCAGAATGTACCTAATAACGTGTGACGGCGCCTCTGGCCTTGATAACCGCACGAATCCGGCGAGGCAGAGACTCTACGAGGTTGTGCATGTACTGAACATCGATTTGCTGCCACTCGTTCATCAGCCGGTCCCGAAGTTCCGCCAGAGTCCGTGGGTGTCTATTCCTGCGCTTCACTTTCTGTTTCCAGCCTGAACAACACCTTCGACGCATTCAGGATTAAAGGCTTCATTGGACCTGCGAAGTACTCGTCGCCTCCCATCATTGGAGAACAAACAAAAACGGGACTCATCGGACCAAATTACACGTTTCCAATCTGCCGCAGTCCGGTTTTTGTGCCTCTGAGCCCATTTATAACGTGCCAATTTGTGACTCGCTGTTAACAGCGGCCTCTTCCGTGGTACCCTGCTCCAGATGTCCATCGCATGCAGTTCTCGTCGCAATGTCCGTTCGGAAATTGGTCGCTGGAGAACCTCATTGGTTTCTTGGAGCAATTGTTCTCTGGTTTGAAAACGATTTGCAGTTACTAGACGAGAAACATGGCGGCGCTTCCTATTGTCGAGAATTGTTTTCCGGCCACAGTTACGCCGTCGATTGTCAGTTGATTGCGAACTACACCACTCTTTGTAAACTCGCTGGACAGTACGCGTTGAACACCAACAAATTGGGCTACTTCAGACATTTTGTGTCCGTGGGCTCTGCCAAACACGATGGCTCCTTTTTGCCACTGAGTAACGTCTGCCTCACGACCCATTTTGCAGACTACTATATCCAACACACACTTTGTTCTTCACCACCTCACGAAACAGATCTGATCCTGTGTGCTACGTCACCGCTACTTGTCACTTACCAATGCTACATCAGCGCCCTCTGTGTGACCTTGAACTTCCTACTATCGGTGCTATTAGGGGTGACTAATTTTTTGTCCGGTGTGCTTATATGAATATCATTATGTTTATGATTTTATTATGTTCTTATTTCATATAGAATATAGGTAGGGAAATTCATTTATGCGTGAATAAAAAATCTAAGTATTAATGGGGGACTTTATGCGGCCGCGTTCACGTATCCCCATTTATCCCATAAGGTGGTATTAAGTTTGTCCAACGCGGATTTAACTAACGCGCCGTTCTCGAGGAACCTAACCCCCGCATTGGACGAGGGTTTACCGTATATCTCGCTTTTCCAGTAGCGAATAGTGTATAGGCCTAGTTTTCCAAATAATGTATTACGGGTTAGGATTCTAAAAGGACGGTAGGCCGGATTCTAAATTGAATAGGCTTAAGTTACGTCCCTGAAAGTATGAAGCACGATAATATGAACAAATTGGTTGGGGAATTAAGTTCCATTTTATATAAAAATAAATTGCGCTCGGAAAATACTCCTAAATGTATTTGTTAAACAGAAATGCGTTCTCTAATAGTGCGTAAACCCTACCGAAGTTGAGAAGACCCGATTGAATTAAGATACAGGGCTCGTAACCATTTCGTTATTAGAGTCTTTCGGAGGGGAACGATGGAGTCTTTTAACGAATGTCTGAAAGGCATCTCTTTCTATCTTCTGTGTGGGTGGGTTTCACGGCCCTCAGAATGGTATTTTGGGGCCTGCTATTTGTTACTTCCATCTTCCCCTCCCCCTTCTCCCTCGTCTCCGTTAGTCGGAGAGTTAGTTACCTTATAATTTCCTCGCGTCCTCGTCAGACGTTAACGCATAGCTGGTCCGGGACTCGTTTGAAGAGTCGCTCAACCAGAATTTAGAGATGACTGATGTTTAACGGCTCTGTTCTGAACCATTCGGATTTCTTCTACGAGGATGATACGTCGTGGCCGCGTTGTAACACTGCTTCCTGCTAGATCAGCAAAATTGAGCAACGTTGGGTCTGGGTAGTAGTTGGATGGGTGACCACGGCTCTCACGTAAAGCTAGTGTCCATCCCCCTCCACCTGTGGAAGAGGTTAAACAACCCGAACACACACACACACACACACACTTTTCTAGAAGGATAGTGAAAATTTGGGGGCTTCGAATTTTGAATTTTTTTCCCACTTTTGTTGAGGTGGTGTCATGTCTGTCTGTTCAACTGCACAAATAGTTCAGTTCATAAATACAATACTTGAGGAAATCGCATTGAGAATTTGAGTTCTCCCAAAATTATGCGAATGGTGCTGCTGTCTGTGGTGTGGAGTTTGTGGGTGGCTGTATCATGAAGAATTAACTTTAATATAAGGTTAGGCAAGGTGCATAGTTATAATGCTGAGGAGCAAAACATAAAGTTAGGGCAGACCAAAGCGGAATACTGTCTAAATGGCCAATACCCTCCCACTGTTCTTTAAATAGACCTTAGTATGAAGCCTAATAACGAATGCTGTAAATTTGAAGTAATCCAGTTATTATGCGCGAGTAGGCTTCTTTTACGACTTATATAATATATATATATATATATATATATATATATATATATATATACACAATACAAACCCACAGAGTTTGCATCATTCATTCATTTCACATGTTTAATTACTGTCACTAAGTTTAGGGCTCAATTCAGTTCAAACCCAGAGAGAGAAAGCTCTGTCGTTCATTCTTACGTTCAGTGCTGCTACAGTTTACTTGTATCGTGACAATCACCACTTCTGCAAAATGAGAGAAAAATAAATTGGAGTCAAATGGTACACCTTCTACATTGTTTACTGTATTGTAGGCCTAAATCTGGAACTAAAATTAATACCGTACTGACGTCATAGCGTTAGGCTTAAATATTTTCTTAATTGAAGTACAGTATTGGAAATCTTTCTATTGATCAAAAACGTAATTATAAATTGAGAAGACGTAGGTTTATGCCGTTTCAAATTTCGGAAGACTGATTTCCTCTTATCGAGTTGGACGCGAGATAGAGTAAGTGCATCAATTTATTTATCAGTTTGAACGTAACCCCAAATGAAATTTACATTTGCACTCGGGGTCCTCCTGCTTGCTATTGTTGTTGTTGTAGAATAGTGAAATAGAGCTTTTATTTCATTCGTTTGAACTGGGTCGAGCGCTGGGAAGCGAAATTCGAAAGTATATCAAATAGGAAAGGTACAGTACATTTATCAGGCCGTTTAATCGTCCTAACGCCCTACCTTTTTCTAACTCCTCCCCCTTACCCCCCCTCACGAGTTGTACGATCCTATTCTTAATCTTGAATAATCGTACGGAGTGGGCGTGGCTTTTAATAACGTACGCTAAACCACGGTGAGTGAATACAGTAGACCCGTCTATGACTGTTCATTTATCATGTATACGCGCGTGGCAGTGAAAAAGAGTTTCAATGAAGTTGTTGCGCTCGCGCCCGTACGTATGTAGTGCGTAACTAGATTTCAATTTAATTTTGACAGCAGTGAAATCACGGTCTTGTTAAGAGCACGCGACTAATGATCGATTGGAAAGATTTGCGCACCGCTGACAATGTCTCATTAAATTTTAATCTCTTCTAATCTCATTACTCGACTCTCTCTGATCTGGATTTAATCACGCGATTCCCTCCTACCGTTCAAGATCTCTCAGTTCGAAAAACGCAAAATCAAAGGAGTTAACCTCTCTCTAGACGTATGTAGGCACTCTAGACGTATGTAGGCACCTCTCTATATTTATAGGCTGTTTGGTGTTTCGTTGAATTTGTACGGTAGACAGTATACATGGGGTAAGGTAGCCTATTAGTAACGCGTATTGGGGTAATCCCTAGCACATAGGTCTAAATTTCAAAGGAATAGGATTGCGCGATAAAAATCATAGGATAAGTGTGTGGTAGGCCCGTTGTATACGCGAATGAATTAAAGAACTTTTTTAGGAGATCAATGTTTCAATACTCCAATAGGCCCTATTGAAATGTTAGTACCGTTGGAAAGCAGATCTGTAATTTAAAATATAGGACCTGTTTACGAAATAGGTCCTATACCTGTAAGATAGAAACGTGTTTGAGGTTAGCTTATATAGTTTCCCCAATATGATATGACACTACAGTTGTTTAAATTATTGATCAACTTCCTTACCTTATATCTGGATTTAATCGTAAATTAAATACTGTATATCTTTTTTTTATCCAAGACTCTCGAATCAAGGTTGCGAGTTGTTCCTTGTTTTTTATTCGGATTCTTTGTGTCCGATCCGCATGCAACAAATGAGTCAGTTTTTTTTTCCTTAAACGCCAAAAGCCATCGACTCTGCAGCGAATCTGGGGATAAAACTCGCTGCTGGAACCTTGCAAAACTCTCTGCATCTGCAATTAGACTCGAAGTCTGCCGGATTACGTAACCCGTGCAACTATTTGGAAATGGTAATTATTGATTGATTTAATAGCCATTTTCGTGTAAAAGCGAGACGTATTTGATTTTAATACTAAGGTAGCCACATGTGGACGCCAAAGTATGTATTTGTGCCGAAGGTCCCATCGTGAGGCCCGTAAATTTGTGATTTTTTGCATACTGTACCTCAGGGGTATAAAATTTATTTTCAGTTGTGCCTTTTAAAGGGACTCTGTTCTGTATTACTCCGTTGTTGAATGGAGTGTACGATGTTATGCAAAAATCTCAAAGCATGTATACTGTCATACCTTAAAAGATGGTTTGGACAGATCATGCAGAACTATTGCGCAGCAAGTTGTGGACTACGGACTGGCCAAAAAATTTTTAGGCCCTCTTTTAGGTTGATTGGAGGCCCTGTTTATCCCCGATGGACTCTCTCTCTCTCTCTCTCTCTCTCTCTCTCTCTCTCTGTGTGTGGTGTGTGTGTGTGTGTGTTGTGTGTAAATAGTTAAGCTAAACGAATTTGCCTAGAGCTATAGATGAAAATAAATACCGAGCGCCATCTTCAGCTTCTGGGCATGTTTAGAAGGAGAATGAGGAGAATGAGGTCTTTTAGTAAAAGTAACTTTTAATCGTGTCTAACTGGATGGGAGTTGGAGAAAACTATTTTAATAATAATAATAATTTAATACTTACTGGTAAAAATAATATTGCAACTTACAATAATTTTTTAACATTTATTTTTCCAGTGTAGTTTGGTCCTTAGCCTCTAGGGCCCTAGGCTTTACTGGGCTCTCAAATTAGTTATAGTATAAAGCATAATTTTATTTTATTAATAAAGAGGTGGGGAATTGAATATATTTACTATTTATATCAGTCGCTGGAGACTGGTTTTTATAGAGGAGCAAGTTTGATATAATTTGAATGGAAATTTTCGAGACAGTAGGCCTATCTGTAGGGAATGTTTAGGAAAAGTAGTCAGTGGCTAAGAAATGGGAAAAAAATGGTCTTGAAACCCGACAGAAATGACAGCAAAAATACCATAGATGGTTTGAAAATAAATGTTGGTTAGAGAGGTAGTGTGTAACCAATCTCAGCAGTGCCAACAAGAGCTTCATTCGTGCTTAAAGCCAACATAGGCCTAATTGTACGCTGGATGACCAGGATTCGAAATTTGGACTTTTACTTAATTTATCATTTTTTTTTGTGTGTGTACGTATATATAACTTCCTTCGCAGCACATAAAGTCGTGCGACGGCGGGGACCTACAGGTTTACGTGGGATCCGAACTACGGGTTACTACATCTGGACGAAGAGAACGGCCTCCCATCCAACTACTACTACCCAGCCCTAATGTCGCTTAACTTCGCTGATTGACGAGAAACGATGTTAGAACATGACCACGTTCCTTCATTTCTCCAAATGAGGTTCAAATGCCACGGACATCACGTGATTATTTAAGTGCGAATGAATTTCTCTCGAAAAATTCAATTGTTTACTTGAACCTGATCCTCTAGGTCCCTAAGATAACAGTTTGGGTGTGCGGAACTTTCGAGACACTCTCTCTCTCTCTCTCTCTGTGTATATATATATAATATATATATATATATATATATATATATATTAACCGTAGAAAGTACTGTAACCTACTTTGACGCTTAGTTAAAGAGGTGTGTCATTATCTACCTTAAGATTTAGCCGGTAAGGTGTAAGCGGTGCTTGGGATCTGTCGTACGAGTTATTCAGTTATTCGCCCGTATCCAATCCGTTTTGAGTGAATAGATTGGAAATGGATTTCGAGGGAAGACATTCGTTTGTGGCATCGTTTCACCCTTCAGACGTCACTTAATAGTCAGATGTACACGGGCATCCGCTCACATACGAAGCTGTTGAATGGGATATCCTAATTTAAGTAATCATTCGAGCATTCCATACCGTTGTGGAGTTACCGTAGAACCTATTATACCTTAGCTAAAACTCTGTTTGTAATGCCCGTGTTTTCTATGAACATTGAAAGTATAAGAAGGAAATTGGTTAGGCGCACTGTACCATCTTATAAGTGTAGGTAATCAGGAATCGCATTGATTTGAAGGGTCCGAATTGCTTTATATTTTTAGGCTTCGTACTAGGTAAGTGTATATTTCTCGCGCTCCGATGCTTTTTACCATATATTGAAAAACTTTTAAAAAAACTTTCTATTAGCAGCGGTTTTCTTTTTTTACCTCTAAATCCAATCCAATTCAATTTCTATGCGAGGTTTAAGGATTTTACCATAATGGGAGGATCGAATAGGCTCTAATAGAACATACAACAGCGAAGGGTTCATTAAATGTGCTAACTCTCTAAGCTTACGGGGCTCGGTACGATCGTACGAGTACCCCTGGAGATCCCGAATGGTTGGTTGGTGTAAAGTTGAACGAAAACGCAATATAGTCACTGTAAGCTCCATTCTTAACGAATCAAAAACCTTTATACAAAATAACGCATTAGAAAAGTAATTGATGTAAACAAAATTTAAAATTTGGTTTATATCTGATTTATATTTCTGGTTTGTTAAGAATGGAGCTTACAGAGTGACTATATTTTGTTTTCTTTCAACTTTACACCAAACCAACCATTCGGAATCTCTGGGACACTTGTGGGATTTCATGCCTAGCCCCGTAAGTTTAGAATTAACACATTTAATAAACCCATTGCTCTCGTATGTTAGTAGCAGTATTTGTTTCTTGACAGCGTCGTTGGTATTATTATAATATTACTTTGTACAAAATACAGGGTGGCTAAAAGTTACTAGACAGTTCAGGATTAGATTGCGTCATTCAACTAATGAGACTTTATTTATTTATAGCAACTCAAATGAATACATTTAATTAATGGGTTCAGTGTTCGTATTAAGAATGTCTTTCTGTTTCTATATAAGAATGCTTTCAAAGGCGGAGGCCCTTTCCTGAGGAGTGTAACTCGCTTCCATATTAGCCAGTGCGTTATTCTACCCGCAACAAAAAAAAAGTCCCAAAACAAGACTTACTTTCGTAAATTTAATTTAAAGTATATTTTTGTATATTTTTTAGTGTTCGACCCTTATCTAATCTCGCGCAGTTACTTCATCCGTGATACAGAGCGAGTCACCATTTAATCTTGTAAATGCGTTACATTGACTCTATTGACTCTATAACGCGGGTTGTACCACACTCCAAGACCCCAGTCGGGGCCTGTGACGCAAAAACGCCCCCACGGACTTAATGCGGCCCTGAAAAATTTTAAACGAGTAGGCTCTATTGTCGTGTGTGTGTGTGTCCAACACCACTCCATCAGCAATTTTGGCCTTAAGCATGCTGCACCCCTACGAATACAAATACATTCGGCTCTCTCTTTTTGTTTGTGGGGCGGACCCAGATGTTCCGTTGAGAAATCGCATTAGTTCTGGGCGGACTTCGTCTTGAAATTGACTGGATCTGGTCCACTAAGACTCTCTTAAGATATTCGCGCATATTACTTATTATATTATCATTTATTTTGTATTAATAAGACGTTCGTTTCCCTTGTTAGAGTTAAATAAAAAGTGGAGTCCGGAAATAATATAAAATTTGTCTTAATCTCGATAGTTTAAATAAATATTTAAAATATGTACAGAAGTCCCGAGGATGGTGTCAGTAATCTTTGAGATATTTCCTTTTTTTTTTTATCATCACTGTAGGAGTTTCTCCGTTTTTAGGGAGTTACAAAGAGTTGAAGTTTATTGTTTTTTAAACACAAAGCTCTTAAAAGGGCGGTTTTTTTTTTTTAACTTTTGTAGCTTAGCTATTTCTTCCGAGGAGGCCCTCGTATGAGCTTCGTTCATTTTCACAACCCGTGGGGAAAAACAATGCGAATAACGAAATGGCACGAACCGAAGACACGGCACTTTTCGAGATCACTGCTGAATTGACCGAGTACACAAAAAAAAATAATAAAACTTGTTTGAACGAGTTTGCCGACACGCACGGACCGTTTTCTGTAATTTTAACCTCATTGAACGACCCTTAATTTAGTATAATTCAATTTATGCGAAATTCGGCACGAACAATTTTTATGTATATTGGAATAAAATAGAGGGGTGAGTGTTGCTGTACTGAACTTCGAAGTTAAAGACCACCCTTACATATATATATGTTACGCGCATTTCATGTAAAACGCAGAAATTTGCATTTTTCATGAAATCGGGTGGTCGTCTCTCGTCTGCCAAATTCATGAAATAAGCAGAAACAACGCAGTTTTCATGAAATACACAATTTTGGTTTGCGTTTTACATGAACTTGGCAAAGGCTGAAACGACGGTTAAGTCACCAATATCAGTTTGCGTTTTTCATGAAATAGGCGAAGAATGAAACAAAACAAATATATATATTATATATATATATATATTATGAGAAAAAACAATTTATTTGAGATAGAAAAAACAAGAGTACCAGCAAACCAAACCAAAGTGTGTTCTATACAAAAATATAAATATACAGAGAGTGTCAATCTCAGTCGGATGCATTTTTACGCGTATGACGAGGATGGCATGAACTGTTACGTAGGTTTCCAGCTTTTAGGCAGGAACACCTTTTTATCAGATGGGTGGATTGGCGGTAACACTTACAAATACCTTGACCTCTACCAACTGATTCCAGCCGCACTGCTTCCCGAATAGATATTTTATTAGTTGGCACCATTTCTTTCGTAATTCCTCTATACTTTATTAGCTCTAATTGATTTCTTTCAAAGAAACCGTTCAAAGTTCCAACTCTTGCGCCAATCATGTACCCGTTTTCTTCTTCTCGATTACCTACTACACCAATAAGATTTGCTGGATCTCCTCGCCCTCTGTCACTTGTGCCAATTTGAGGGTTGAGCTTTTTAACATTCGTTCTGCTTGTTTCTTAAGATTTGTAGCCGCAAGGGTCCTGATGCTCGTAAATGTGCTCTTCTGTTGCGTTTCCTGTACTGCTTCCTCTGCCTCTTGTACTGTCTCCTGTACTACTTTCTGTGTCTCGTATTTCCTGAACTATTTCCTCTGTCTCTGGTTCCCTATACTGCTTTCTCTGATTCTTGTTGCGTTTCCTGTACTGCTTCCTCTGCCTCTTGTACTGTCTCCTGTATTACTTTCTGTTCCTCTCGTGTTTCCTGTACTGCTTCCTCTGCCTCTCGTTGTGTTTCCTGTACTGCTTCCTCTGCCTCTCGTTGTGTTTCCTGTACTGCTTCCTCTGCCTCTCGTTGTGTTTCTTGTACTATTTCCTCTGTCTCTGGTTGTTTTCTGTACTGCTTCCTTTGCTTCTTGTTGCGTTTCCTGTAGTTTCCTCTGGCTCTTGTTTCCTGTACTGCTTTCTCTGATTCTTGTTGTTTCCTGTACTGCTTTCTCTGCCTCTCGTTGTGTTTGCTCTAACATTTCTTTTAAGGTCTCTTCCGCAATTCCTGTATCAATCTTTTCTAGGAAATCATGAGGTACCGAGGTATTCAATCCAAGCATCGGTTTCTTCCCAAACATTGTGAGGCTGCATTTTAGTTGCTTCACTCACACATACATATGTTCATCCGCCACTGTACAAATCTAACACCTATTGCCCATTTTGGAGAATGGTTGTCTCGCATCCACGCTGTCAATTTATCCTTCAATACAGCATTACATCTCTCTACTGATCTTTGGGACTGGGGGTGCCTCGGACAACCATTAACGAGTACAAGTTCAGGCCAAAGTGAGGAAAGCTCACGTATAACCTTGGCTGTGAATTCCCTGCCGTTGTCCGACTGAAGGATTTTGGGGGCCCCAACGTCAAGAAAAATTAACGTCAATTCTTTCGCAACTTCCGCAGCACGTTTCGATGTCAATGGCCGAAGAAAGTGAAAATTTGTTAAATGCTCTTGATAATGCAGATAAACCTAAATGAACAGTCCTTCATTGATTGCATATCCACCAAATCGACCCGCCCACCTTGGTTGAAATCAGAAACTAAAATTGGACAAAGAACAGTTCCTGCGGTTTTCTTTTCTTTTCCTCTTCTCAAGACATCGTTCACGCGAAGTTATGAATTCTCGAATTGCTAGTATAGTAGAGGAATTTTAGGAAAATCGACCTAACAAATTAGCAGGAAGTCGAAACTTGGTATACTTGTAAACTGAACCCTACTGATGAATATATTAAAAGTCCCAACAAATCCAAGTTGTGCTCCAGCCGCCATCTTGGAAAATGGCGGCCGAATTTCGGTTTTTTGGAAATAACTTTAGAACCGTAAAAGATACGAAAATTTACCAAGAGAGCAATATCATTCTACATAAAAAGACAAACATTTTCTGTTCCCAACTTTGTTTTGTACGATGAAAAATAAAAATGTTATGCAAAACCAAAGATTTTTCATTCTATGAATCAATGCGGACACGACGTTCAAACTGGGTTTGTAGGTAAAAAAAGCGAATGTTTTGTTATGACTGCCTATTTTCAGAAACCTCTCTTACTTTGTATGGGTGATTTTGTGAAAAAATATTTCACAGGAACGAGCTAGTAGAAATATAAATTGTGACAGTACCTGGTTTTCTAAATATTTATACCAATACATTTTCTTGTTTCTAGCAGATATGGGCAACTCATGACGAATTGGCTTCAAAAGCTGAAGAATCACAAAACATACTGTGTGACACAAAACAGTATTCAGCAAAGGCACTAACTTCTGAAGATGTTTTTGAGTGTGTTGCTATTGAGAACTACATAAATCTGTTTGAGAAAGTCAAAAAAGATATGCAGAATTCAGGCAAAACACCTAAGTTATGGCTTCAGTATTTTCAGCAAGTCATGCTTATCCTTCAGTTTATAAGAGCAGAACGAACAGCAGACTGGAATTTGCATATTGAAACTGTCAAATATATGCTTCCTTACTTTCATAGTGCAGGTCATATACACTATGCAAAATGTGCCCATCTGTATCTAACTTTGATGGAGGATTTGCCCAACAAAATGTCATCTGAGGACTTCCAAAGATTCACGAAAGATGGTTACTTCACAATCAGGCGCAGTGACAGATTCTGGTCTGGTGTGTCAACAGATATGTGCATTGAGCAAGTTTTAATGCGTAGCTTTAAAGCAATAGGTGGACTTACACATGGTCGGGGAATCACAGATTCAACTTTACAGAGATGGGTGTTGTCTGCTCCAGCTTGTGGTGAAATAACTGGAACGTTATCAGAGTTCGCAGGAATAAGTGTAACAATTAGTCATCAGAACATAGAATCTGGAACATCTCGTCAAACAAGAGATTTAAACGACTTTGTGACATTTGTTTGCTGGCTAAAAGAACATAACCCATTTGGTCAATTATCAGGACAGTTGGTAAACCTCTCAAATGGGTTGATAGCAGATTCATCAATAACATGTGATAGGGCACTAGAGATTGGTACAGAAACAATGAAAGCACTCTCAAGTCATAGCTTCTCTGATATTCGACTGCAAAGGAAGAAGAAAGTAGTTCCTTTGTCTAACCTGTCATCTGGCACAATAAAGATGAAAGAAAAAACTGTAATCCTGCATTCCCCACAAGAACTCTTCCACAGAATGATATGTTTGGACATAAGCAAAACAGAAGTTAAAGGGTACTTTCAGTATGAGCTGGCAAGTGTGCCTCCATCATTATTTGACTCAACATTGTTAAGAAAAGGCACAAAGTCTTCTCTGATCAATGCTTTTCAGTCGCACAACGAGATGTTAGCTTTACCAGCCAATCCTCACTACATTTTATATGGAGGAAACCTTCTTCATTGCGTTGTTTGGCCAAAACCCGCTACATTTGGTTAGCTGTTTGACTTGTATACAACCTCTGTAGAGAGCAATTACGGTAAAAACTGTACAGTGGTGTTTGATGGTTATCCTGACAGAGAAACCACTAAGACAGCCGAGCAAGAGCGACGAGCAGCAAAAAGAACTTCTAGAGATATCATATTTAATGAGAATACACCAACCACTATACCACAATCAGATTTTCTTGCTAACAGAAACAACAAACGGGCCCTGATTGCATCTCTTGTGTCTAGCCTGTTGTTCAGGCGGAGAGTGATGCAGATACTGTTATTGTTAAGGCTGCTCTAGATCAAGCTAAACACAAAAATCAAACAGTAGTTGTTGGCCAGGATACGGATCTTCTAGTGCTTCTAACTGCTCTAGCCCATGAAGACTTTGAAATTTGGTTTCTCAAACCAGGGAAATCAAACAGCACACCCCGTTTTTCAGCATCCCAAAGTGAAAAAAAAAACATGGGGAAGGCTTGTGAAGTTTTGCTATCTGCTCACGCCATGACTGGATGCGATACCACATCAGCTTTGTATAAAAAAGGAAAAGTTAGAGGTCTCCAACTTCTACAGAACCATACAGAAATGAGAGAAGAAATGAAAATATTTAACCAAAAGGATGCCAGTAAAGAAGATATCAAAGCTGCTGGGGAAAAGTTCCTCTTAAAAATGTACGGATCAAAATCAAAGTCCTTGGATGAGCTAAGATACTTCATGTATAATCGCATAGTAGCAAAAAAGAAGTTAGATACATCTTTTCAACTAGCATCCCTACCTCCGACCAGTGCAGCAGCAGAGCAACACTCATACAGAGTGTACTTGCAGGTCCAAGAATGGTTAGGAAACTGCCTGGAGCCAACAGAGTGGGGATGGTCCATGACAGGGAAATCACTGAGGCCTGTCCCTACTACCAAGGAAGCCGCTCCATCACAACTTCTTAACCTCATTTCATGTAACTGCAAGCTAGGATGCACCAAGAGATGCAAGTGCATACAGTTTGGTTTGCTGTGCTCAGCGATGTGTGGAGGATGTGAAGGAACTACCTGCGGAACTACCTATGTGTGAAACGCGCTACTAGAGACAACTATAACTGAGTGTGTTGCAATATGACATACACATAATGCAATAAATGTACAATCTAGCTTATTTTTGCGTAGTAATTAGAAAAATATACTTAAAACAGGGAGACACAATTACATTTTATTTCCTAGCTCATGTTAGATGACTTTATTCAACATTAGAGATGTCACACAGTGCCTTAGTGTTAAAGCTATATACTGTATACTGCGTTGCACTCCAAGACTTAGATTACTACATTTCATTTTAGGTAACAACAGACGATTATAGTTAGCTATAGTGATGTTCCCAAGATGTCTAAGGATTACTGTGACCATTCAATAGATGTTATTTTATGTTCAATCCATAAAACCTGTCTGAAATCATGGTCACATCATACATGAAAATTCTTCCTATGTTACATTTTTCTTCAGTATACAAGATAAGGAAAAATGCATGTTATATTTTACATAAAATATATTAGTAATGTATGTATTGAGAATAGCATTATAATTATTTCCATTTTCAATACTTAGATGTCTAATGAAGGAATAAAATAACTTTTAAATAATGTTACTCCAAACCGATAACTTAGCTCCTACCCGTCATCAAAAAAATACATTACAGTATTTTTCTCTAGCTCTTTCTGTTGTGCTTTACTTTTTTACCAAACTACCTATAAAAAACAACTGTCATGGTTCTGAAATAATAAATTGCAACAAAATATTCGAATTTCTACTCATTAACCAAGTTTGAACGTCATGTCTGCACTGATTCATAGAATAAAGGAATTTTGTATTTTGCGTAACTTTTTATTTTTCATCGTACAAAACAAAGTTGGGAACAGAAAATGTTTGCCTTTTTATGTAGAATGATTTTTGCTCTCTTGGTAAATTTTCGTATCTTTTACGGTTCTAAAGTTATTTCCAAAAAACCGAAATTCGGCCGCCATTTTCCAAGATGGCGGCTGGAGCACAACTTGGATTTGTTGGGACTTTTATATTCATCATTATCAGTAGGGTTCAGTTTACAAGTGTACCAAGTTTCGACTTCCTGCTAATTTGATAGGTCGATTGAATATATTTATCCTAAAATTCTTCCACTAGTAGAGGAGTAATGTCGTAGGTGTCACCGAGTTGTTTCCATGTTTTCTTTTCTCCCGCATGGCCTGTAAAATATAGTATAATTTTATATGTGCCGTAAAGACGAGTAGAAACAACTAAGCAGACAACAAAAATATGCGTATAATTGGTACAGTTTTTAAAGTCTGAACAAGATTATGAGAAAAGTGTAGCTAGTAATGTTTATTGATCGATTGAATATCCGTAAATAAATACGATTACTGTCCTAACCTCTCGATATACGGACCGAACGAATAATGGTTGGTTGGTTGGTTGGTGGGCTGCTGGTATGCCTGACGAATTGGTGTTTATGCCTAAAGGCTGGAAACCAGGCAACTGTTGTTTCATTCTTCGCCTATTTCATGAAAAACGAAAACTGACATTGGCGACTAACTGTCATTTCAGCCTTTGCCAAGTTCACGTAAAACGCAAACCAAAATTGCATATTTCATGAATTTGGCAAACGACCACCCGATTGCATGAAAAATGCAAATTTCTGCTTTTTACGTGAAATGCGCAATTTCATGGATTGCGCGTAACACATATACAGGGTGTCCCATAAGTCCGGTCTCGTGAGAAAATTTATTTTAAATTAAAGTTACGAAAGTAATACTTTAGAACTAAAACGAATGTTCAAATTGATGTCTTGGTTTGGGATCTTTTTTTTTTTTTGTTGCGGGTAGAATAACGGGCAACGGCCATTATGGAAGCGAGTTGCAGTCGTAAGGAAAAGCGTTATTCTACCTGCGACAAAAAAAAAAAAAAAAAAGTCAAAACAAGACATCAATTTGAACATTTGTTTTATTTCTAATTTATTACTTTCGTAAATTTAATTTAAAATAATCTTCCTATGAGACCGGACTTATGGGACACCCTGTATCTATTCCTAAATGCCCGAGTACGTACAACATTCGCGTAAATTTTCGTCCGTGCCCACTTTTTACCTAGTAGGTCGAACGGGTTGTATATTTTATATTTTCAAATTTTTA
>JAJOZX010000285.1:0-5000 GCA_023014485.1 Bathynomus jamesi
ACATTATAATGTTATATGTTATGTTATAATGTTTCAGACCAACAAAGACCCTAGGATCCACTCATGGCTGGTCTACCTAACTGTGTTCGTAATCGTGTATTGTGTATGTCCTCCGTGGTGGCGGAGGGGACCTACAATTTTACGTGGGTTCCGAACCACAAGAACATAAGAAATTTATGTAAAACTGCCGGTAATTGGCAACGACCAATTTTTACGAAACTAAATAATTATCAATTTAAAACTAATTAATTCGATTTAAAACTAAAGATAGAATCTCTGGATCCAGAGGATCAAGTCATAATAGACTACTATCCACAAATGTTACACTCTATATCTATTTATAACGGACATGCAAATATATCAGATCCAAAGAATCCAGTCAATTTCATTACGGTATCCATCAAGTCACGGTCCATATCGATTGCGGACCAAGTCAAAATTTACAACCATATACATTACAATATATACACTTACGAGGAAAAGTGTAGGTGTGGCTGTAAAGACTGTACAGTAATGTAGAAATGTGTGTGCACCCATTATGGGTCTCCCATTTAAAGGTGTTTGTGGGGCAAGTGAAGATCATGAGTTTTTCAATACCTCACAGTACTATGGGGGGCACCGCTCGGCAGAGGAATCTCTTTAAATGGGGTGTGTAAGGACAGAGAGTATCCCCTAACCCAAGACGCTGCCTCCCTATATCCCACAACACTTGTGTTGAGCTGTGGGATCTATCCCCACAAAGCCTTAATTTTACTACCTTAAACTATACCCTTTCTATCAACATGCGCGTCTAATCGATTTTTAAACATGTTTATAGACGTGCTACTAATTACTTCTACCGGCAAACTATTCCAGCTATTTACTATTCTATGCGTAAAAAAGTTTTTCGCAACTGCTGTCTCGAACCTTCTACTTGTCAACTTACACCCGTTATTTCTAGTCCTATTATATTGAGATATTTCGAAAAAGCTATCTCTATCTACGTTATCAACCCATTCATAATTTTGAAAACCTGGATTAGATCACCCCTTAACCTCCTAGTCTCGAGAGTAGTCAATTTTAACTCCTTAAGCCTATCCTCGTACGACTTTGACCTAAGAGACGGAATCATCTTAGTTGCTCGTCTTTGAACTCTTTCGATTTTGTCTATATCTTTGCGCATATGCGGATTCCAAAATTGGACCGCGTACTCCAAATGGGGTCTAACTAATGATTTATAAAGAGGAACTATAATATCGCGCGATTTGTACTCAAAATTTCGAGCTATAAACCCACTTTGTTCGCCTTATTGACCGCTGCTGTACTTTGTTTCGCTACTTTTAAATCACCAGTGACTATAACTCCTAAATCTTTTTCCTGCTCTACGCTTGTTAAATCTTTCCCTGACATACTATACGCAAAATTACCGTTACGCGAACCTATATGCAAAATTTTGCACTTATCCACGTTAAATCTCATTTGCCATGTGACTGACCAATCAACGATTTTATTCAGATCTTCCTGAATTTTACCTCTATCTTCGTCATTAATCGCCCTACCACCCAGCTTCGTGTCATCCGCAAACTTTGAAACTGTACTGACTAGGCCGACATCTAAATCGTTAATATATATAAGAAAAAGCAAGGGGCCCAATACAGAACCCTGAGGAACGCCACTCGCTACATTAGCCCAACACGACTCCGCTCCATCAACGACCACCCTCTGTTTCCTGCCTCGCAACCACTCTTCTAGCCAATTTATTACTACACCCCTGATTCCATGAGCCTTAGTTTTTTCAATGAGTCTTTTGTGCGGCACGGTGTCAAACGCTTTTTGAAAATCTAAATACACTACATCAACCGCCCGATGTCTATCGTAAACGTCAACCACGCTTTGGAAAAATTCTAAAAGATTAGTTAAGCAAGATTTGTTTCGCCTAAAACCGTGCTGCGTATTTCTAACCAGATTATGCACTTCTAAGTGTTCGACTATACGATCCCTAATTATTGATTCCAGTAGCTTACCTACAACAGACGTTAAACTGATTGGCCTATAATTTCCCGCCGCACCTTTATCGCCTTTCTTAAAGATAGGTGTTACGTTTGCTAACTTGAAATTATCTGGTACGCACCCCTCAGAAATAGACGCATTAAAAATCTTTGTTAGCGGCACAACAATGCTATCTTTTAATTCTTTTAGTTGTATGGGATATATGGAATCCGGACCCGGTGATTTACGCGTTTTCATTTTATCAATATAGCGCATTACTTCCCCTTCACTAACGACAATATTATCCAAAATATTACCATTATCAAAAGGTATTATGTCTATGACCGTAGGGATATTCGTTACATCTTCTATAGTAAAAACTGACGTAAAAAATTCGTTTAGCAAGGTAGCCATTTCCTTGTTTTCAGAGACTAGATCTCCATTTACATTTTTCAATGGACCTAAGACACTTTTTACTGGATTTCTATTATTGACGTATTGAAAGAATCGCTTGGGGTTTTCTTTACCGTCACGAGCTATGGAGATTTCAAATTCGCGCTTGGACTTTTTTATTACACTTTTCGCTTCACGCCTCAGAGATATGTAGTTGTTTCGTAACAACAAATTGTCTTTATCGCACTTATGTTGCCTATAAGCCCTATCTCTACTCTTTATAATGTCTCGTACTCTAGAAGTAAACCACAAGGGCTTGTTGTTTACTTTCGCACGCTTAATTTTGTACGGTACACATTCCTCATTTATAGTCCTAAATACCGTTACGAACGATTCCCACATTAGTTTTGCGTTGGAGTTCCCCATTACGTTTTCCCAATTGACGTGTGAAAATTTATTTCGAAATTTACTAAAGTCTGCGTGCTGGAAGTTAGGAATTTTAGTCGAGTTAGTTGGTTTCGAGTGACTTACTGAGAGGACAAACTCTACCATATTGTGATCGCTATTGCTCAACGGTTCTATTACTTGAAGATCAGTAATTAGCCTATCATCCGTAGTTATTACTAAATCTAAAATACTGTCCAACCTCGTAGGTTCCCCAACCTTTTGAATAAGAAAGCTATCCTCGAGAAAATTAACTAAACGATTACCTTCCGCGTCTCCCTGCATTGTATCGTAATTCACGTTGGCGCAATTAAAGTCACCCATAACTAAAGCCTGCTCACTACCGATTATTCTCTTTAGTTCACGATATAACGCTTCGTCCGTATCAGCTGTTTGATTTGGGGGCCTATATATAACCGCAACAAGAAGTTTGAAATCGTTCAATTTAAGTTCTGCTATAGTCGAATCTATCGGTTCTGGAATTGAGTGCTTTACTTCTATAACGTTCGCAATATTATCTTTGATATACAACATAACACCGCCTCCTCGCCTACCTATTCTGTTTTTAACAAAAAGTCTATAACCTTTAATTTGATATCCCCTACAAAGTCACGTGTTTCAGTGCTAAGCCACGATTCATTTATCGCAATTAAATCATAGTCTTTACAAGCAATTAAGAAAAAAATTCGTTTATTTTATTTCGTAGGCTACGAGCATTTAAGGATAGAACCTTCAAATTGCTTGCAATTACGACACCTTCGCGAGCGCGGGGAAACTTGTAGAATTTACGCTGGGACCGTTCGAGTTACGGCAGCCTGAAAAGAAGAGACAGTATTATGAAATAGTCTTCCTAAACGCGCAGCTCCTACGTCATTAAGATGAAGTCCATCTTCGAGGAACAAGTCCCTCCTGCCGTAGAAACTGTTCCAAAAATTCGCATAATGCACTCCTTCCTGTTGGCAAAGAGACTTTAGGTTATTGTTAATATAGGTCGCCTTGCTGTAGAAATCGTTACGTTGGATAATTCGAGGAAGTATACCTGTTAAGACAATCTTATTAGTTTTCTCCTTTAGTCGCTCTATAAGTCCCTGTACCTAGCCAGCAGTTCTTCCGATCTAGAATTTAAAACGTTATTAGTACCGACATGAATAACATACGTTGTGTCCTCGGCGGTACCGTCTGTAAAATGGTCAACACTATTAGTTATATCCTCCACCCTTGCACCAGGGTAGCAGTAACGGCGCCTACGACGAGGGTTTCTCCCACAGAATTCCTCGAGCTGCCCTCGAACAATGGAATCGCCAACGAGTCGTATTTCCGGTTCATCAGCATCTTCGAAACCTAAAACAGAAAACTTATTGCTTGTTATTACTGGTAGACAAGTCTTTGCTTTTCGCAATGGGGCTCCATTTCGCACTCGAACGAAGGGTTGGGAACTAGGGGAAGAGAGAGGGCTATTAATACTATTTATATTATTAGTAGAAACTGAGGCATGAGGGGTCGTAACTGGAGTCTCAAGGGAATCCAATTTTGCCGTCAGAAGCATCACGCTTTCTTGAAGCCTCACCCTGGCCTCCCTCTCACGGTCTAATTCGTTCCTCAGGACTTCCATGCTTGAGCACCACCTGCAAACTAATTGTTCATTATTATTAGCCATTGTAAACGCGTAAGCGGCAAATTTCCCTTCACAGCGACTGCAAGTACTTGACGGGGGTGCCATGCTTTTAATTAGTTAAAAAAAAAAAAAAAAACGAGCGTTTGGAAATTAATAAATTACAACGTAGGTCTACCGCGTGCTTATTGTGCCGTCACCTGCGAAAACCCGCAAAATTGTTCTTGAAACGCAGAAACAGGTTCTTGTAACACAATTTTATGCTAAATGAATATATAATTAAGCTACCGACGAAAGAAATGTTAAAGAAAAAGTATTAAATGAAACTTATCTGGTCACTGTTTACTGACTTAATCCTTTTTTTCCCACGGTAGGTGACCTTTTGGAGGTCAGGTAGTGTGTGAAGGAAAAATGAACCTTAAGAAACACGTTTCTGATAGATTTGAAAAACAACAAAGGCAAACCAAGGGAATTTCAACCCTATGACTGCACGTTGTCTGATTGATTTGAAAAACAAACAAGGAAGTAGCCTTGGTTTGATCAAATAATATAGTACTGAATAACATCAATAAATGAAATATAT
>JAJOZX010000285.1:15000-22500 GCA_023014485.1 Bathynomus jamesi
CTTGTTTGTGAGAAGGAAATTGACCGATTTGTCTTTTCTTTTCATGCCAGTTTTGCGTATATAAATATATAGTTATGTAATTCATTGTTTGTAACAAAACCGTTTTTACAAAGGTTGTAACGATTTTGGTAATTATTGTAATGTATATGAGGAACATGCCGTCCCTCCGTTTGTTGAACTTTTTAAATTTTTAAGTAGTGTGACAAGCAATCTTTTTTTTAAAGAGCAAAGTGCTCACGAAAGACGTAAGTGTCAATTTCAGACATATACCCCCCGCTTAGTCACTCAATTCCCCCGAATGTCGTACTCCAAACTTTGTTTTTTATTTTATTTAAAAAAAAAAAACCCAACCCCAGTTGAACCCAGTGTCAACCGGAGAAATGGTTCAACCATGGTTAATTCCTCTTTAGTACTATGGAACATAACCTCCATTTATGTTAAGTTGTGTTTTTTTATTTTTAAGAATACTACAGTATATGGCTATGAATTTTAGTAGTCGAAATTAATTGTGTGTCAAAATCCAATTTAAAACCGAGAGATCTACTTTCATTAACTGTAAGGTCCTCTAAGTTCGTTTTTTTAATTACCTTATACGTGTAACTGATTAATTATGTAAAATTTATAATCCTAATTGAATTTTATTACTTTTGACACATTCGAATTCA
The DNA here is from genome assembly GCA_023014485.1 of Bathynomus jamesi. Taxonomy (NCBI): domain Eukaryota; kingdom Metazoa; phylum Arthropoda; class Malacostraca; order Isopoda; family Cirolanidae; genus Bathynomus; species Bathynomus jamesi. Next base: position 15,666 of record JAJOZX010000285.1, read on the forward strand.
TTTACGTTCCGTCCCTCCAGTCACTTTTGCATTAAAACTCGTATGCAAACATCATCATCATAATACATAATAATTATTGCTTACTTTATATAAATTCTCGCTCATGCATTTATTCAGTTACTTGAACAATCCTATCAGCTAATCTGTCCCTCGAAATTGTAAAACACACACTTTCCACCTAATACACCCAAATACACACTAGACCACAGGTCTATACATCATCGATTACGTAATTCTATTTTTACCTACAATAGTCAATAAAATTAGTTTATCAATTGTACTATCATGGAAGCCTCGAAAAATCCATGAACTTTAAAATTTATGTTTTTCCCTTTTACCTATTCATTATGAATGTAATTTTCCCCACAAAAAAAAAAAAAAAAAATTTAAAAATTTAACAATATCATTCTTTCTCTAACTTAATTGTTTGTCTAAAATTAAAGTTCTAATCTTTGAATTTTTTTTATATTTTGTAAGCGAGTGTCATGATAAAAATTTGGATACTCTGCATTGTACTCAACTACCTGAACTCGGTCTGTATAAAACTTGTATTGTAAAAAAGAATGTCGTCATCTAACTTGAATTACTTACGATGTTATTTTCTCAATTGTATTATATTGTATTAATTACAGTATTATATTATTGTATTAATACCATTTTAGGGGGAAATACTGTAAAAAGTGAACAATGAACAATTCCTACACCATCATTATATGGATTCATTGTCTTCATGCAGTACTTATGTTCTTATAGTTTTATGTTTGAATGTTCATTTTTACATAAGAAACCAAAATCGCCTAAGCGAGTTTTGGATAGAATTTCGATTTATACATCTTTATTCATTACTGTATTTCTCTAATTCATCTTTTCTAATAATGACTTATACACTATGACGTCATAAAATAACTTTATTCTCTTTACGTTTCCCATACATTGTACACTGAATCACGTTCTTAGTATTTGGACATCTTCCGTATTCAATGTATGGTAAATTCTTTAGTAATAAGGTTGTGGTGTTATGTAGTATAAACATTATTATTCAACCATATTCATCCATACGTCACGTTTTCCCGTCATTAATTCCCCTTGATCATTATCCTATATAAATTTTATTAAATATTCATTTTTTCTCGTTCGTTCGAAAACGCAAAAATACGTTCTCGTATTGTTTTTTTTATTTTTTTTCAAGTGCGTTCACCCCTCGCACGATATTCATAAATGCTTACTAAGATCGAATTCCGCTCACGACGACAGATTCGAGCGCCTCAAAGATAAAATATCTCCGTTCGCTCTGATTTCAAATTCAGAACATATTATAGCATATTATTTCGTAAAAAATTATCTCGTATGTGCCATGTACTTTGTATTATATTTCTAACATCTAAATTGTCTATTAATATGAAACACTGTAAAAAACAAAACAAAGTTATAGTAACTGTTTAATTGTAATTAACTGTAATACTTTAATTTAATATAACGTAATGTACTTTAATGAAACTGTAATTAATAATAACTTGTAATGTACTTCATTGAAACTGTAATTAAATGTAATGATTTAATTTATAATGTAAGAATGTACTTTAATAGAGGTGTAATTAAACAATAAGTGAATATGAAGTAATCCGTAATTGTAATCGTAATTGTAATGAACCAAAATTAATACGTACTCAGTCGTGTACTTAATTTGTACTTATGTGTACTATTACGAAATGATATCGCCTTCAGAAATGAAGATTCGGCAAAAATATACGATTAGTTTTTTATTTTTTTTTTTTTTTATTTTTAGTTGAAATTTTTCAAACCATCTGATCATGTGTTTAAAAGGGGGGGAACTTAACCTTCAACTGTCGTCCCCCAACATTTAGGTTCATATTATACATGTATTTGTAAAATTAAGGCACTTCTTCATTAGACTTTGATTAAGTCACTTCATATTAGCACTTCATTAGGACTCCCTTGTTAGCAGCCTTGCTGCGGGGAGGGGGCAGAGGCCCCTTGCCTTCTTAATATTTTTAGATTCCGGCCTGAGCCATGGTCGAAAGAGGTCGAACCTCTACCCCTGTAAATTCAGAGCAGTACCTGTATATTTTTAAGAAGTAAATTACCGTAAGAGAAACTTTTTATTTTTCCCTTCGAGCCGTGCTCTCTTCAGAACTTAGTCAGAAAAGTCGATAATTTTAGTATCAGAGAAAGTATCAGAGTATTATAAAAAGAGAAGAATTAAAGAGTGGCGACCCTTTGCCCAAATTAAGAGACAACCCAAGCACCATAGAAGATATCGGCATAACAGTCTGGCGAGTCTGTAGCCAAGAGTTTAACAAGAGGCGACCGAAAAGAATTAGAATGTTATAGAAGAAATATCCGTTGCTTGCCTCCTAACCAGAACCCCCGTCGATTCCGAACCGACTCAGGGCCATAGACGGAGGGGTTAAGAATTGGCGACCCTGCCCCAGGATAAGAAGAAGATTTTAAGAAAAAGATTTTAACCCGAAGATTTTAACCAGAAGATTTTAACCAGAAGATTTTAACCAGAAGATTTTAAGAAGAGGCCACTCTTTGGCCAAGATAGAAATTACCCTGCATCAGGATAAAACCAGTTGACCGGCGTGTCACGACTTCTAGTTCGTAACATCCACCCTTGAACCAGTGTGTCACGACTCCAAGTTCTCCACGCCTAGTTTTCATCCAAGAAGTAGCCAGGAAGACGTCTTCAGGACACGTCTCTGAGGATTTCGCCCGTGGAAAATTTTGTTAAGTACAAAACTTTTTAAAAATAATTTCTAAACATTTGAAAAGTCATTATTATTAACAGTTAATATTTAGTATGGAGCCAGAATTAACACAAAACACAGTGAACACTTCAGACACCAGTGATACACTTTTTTTTTAGTGAAACAGAAATTGTCACAGAAGTTAATTGTCACAGAGTAAATTGTCACAGAGTAAATTGTCACAGAGTCAATTGTCACAGAGTCAATTGTCACAGAGAATTGTCACAGAGTCAATTGTCACGGAGTCAATTGTCACAGTTATTTTCACTATTATATTCAGTATAGAATTATTTTATTTTATGTACCTTCCCGTACATTAGAGTGAAATGTTTACATTTTATATTTTTGTTTGCAAATTTTTTTCAAATTATTGAATTGAATTGACTTGCAAATTAAGAAAGAAAGAGAGTTTACAGAGAGTTTACAGAGAGTTTACAGATTTAGAGAGATACTTGAAGTCATTTTTTTTAAAGCCATTTTTTGAAGTCATTTTTGAAGTCATTTTTTAAGTCAGTTTTTGAAGTCAGAAGGTTGCACCAAGAGGGTCAACCAAAACAGAGGTTAATCGTCTCCACTTGAATAGAGATCAAGTGCAGTCATTTTCCATTTTCAGTTAATTTCAAGTTAGTTTCAGAATACTTGATAAGAGGTCAAGTCAGAAGGTTGCGCCAAGACGGGCAACCGCCCCAGAGATTTATAGAAATACTTGATAGAGTTCAAGTCAGAAAGTTTTATTTGAAGTCAGAGAGTTTTATTTGAAGTTAGAGAGTTCAAGTTGAAGTTATTTTTCAAGTCGAAGTTATTTTTCAAGTCGGTTATTTTTCAAGTCGAAGTTAGTTTTCAAGTCGAAGTTAGTTTTCAAGTCGAAGTTATTTTTCAAGTCGAAGTTATTTTTCAAGTCGAAGTCATTTTTCAAGTCGAAGTTAGTTTTCAAGTCCCAAGTCATTTCAATGCAGTCAATTGAATTCAACTTTTTCTTTGTAGTTTAAGAGAATTTAATTTGAGAAAATGTAATTTAAGAATTTAATTCAACCTTTTTTTTTGTTGTTAAGAGAATTTAATTCAACCTTTTTTTTGTTGTAAAAGAGAATTAAATTCAACCTGAATTGACCGGGTTGCGTCTTTAGTTTAACCTTTTTCTTGTTTGTGAGAAGGAAATTGACCGATTTGTCTTTTCTTTTCATGCCAGTTTTGCGTATATAAATATATAGTTATGTAATTCATTGTTTGTAACAAAACCGTTTTTACAAAGGTTGTAACGATTTTGGTAATTATTGTAATGTATATGAGGAACATGCCGTCCCTCCGTTTGTTGAACTTTTAAAATTTTTAAGTAGTGTGACAAGCAATCTTTTTTTTAAAGAGCAAAGTGCTCACGAAAGACGTAAGTGTCAATTTCAGACATATACCCCCCGCTTAGTCACACAATTCCCCCGAATGTCGTACTCCAAACTTTGTTTTTTATTTATTTAAAAAAAAAAACCAACCCCAGTTGAACCCAGTGTCAACCGGAGAAATGGTTCAACCATGGTTAATTCCTCTTTAGTACTATGGAACATAACCTCCATTTATGTTAAGTTGTGTTTTTTTATTTTTAAGAATACTACAGTATATGGCTATGAATTTTAGTAGTCGAAATTAATTGTGTCAAAATCCAATTTTAAAACCGTGAGATCTACTTTCATTAACTGTAAGGTCCTCAAAGTTCGTTTTTTTAATTACCTTATACGTGTAACTGATTAATTATGTAAAATCTATAATCCTAATTGAATTTTATTACTTTTGACACATTCGAATTCATTTACGTTCCGTCCCTCCAGTCACTTTTGCATTAAAACTCGTATGCAAACATCATCATCATAATACATAATAATTATTGCTTACTTTATATAAATTCTCGCTCATGCATTTATTCAGTTACTTGAACAATCCTATCAGCTAATCAGCTAGAAGAAACATCCGTTGCTAGCCTCCTAACCAGAACCCCTGGCGATTCCGAACCGACTCAGGGCCATAGACGGAGGGGTTAACATATATATATATATATATATATATAATATATATATATATATATGTATATTATGTGTATATATATATTATATATATGTATATGTGTATATATATGTGTGTATATATATATGTATATATATGTGTATATATGTATATATATATATATGTTATATATATATATATATATATATATATATATATATATATATATATATATATTATATGTATATATATTATGTGTATATATTATATGTGTATATATATATATATATATATATGTGTATATATATATATATGTATATATATATGTGTATATGTATATATATATTAGGCCGTTTCGAAAAATCGAAATTTATGATGGCTCAACGCACACATACTAAAAAAGTAATATGTCATGAATAAAGACTTCATGCAAAATATTAAGACAAGAGCTTATTGTTATCCCACCCCTCAATGCATATCTATTTTACCTCATGAGAAAATTTTCATTTTTCTGGCAAATATATTTATTTATTTTGTGATGTCCTCTTAAATTTGGTATATAAAATTCATAAATAAAATTGGAAGATAAGTAGGTCATTTTCAGGAATGGTCCAGTAACCCCCCTATATTCTTTAGAGAGAATTCTAGAAAATTCTTCCTTCAGGATAACTATTCTAGAATTTCCATTTTTTCCCTTTATGGATTATATGATGTTTTATTTGCTTTTTCATCTATAATTACTGATATTTTCACAAGTTTACTGTTCTAGAAAGGTTACTTCATGTTACTTTACAACTTTCTTACAGTAATCAAGTCATAATATAATTTAGGTGAGTGATTAATGATTATATTATATTATTATTAAGACTAACAGGTGGTAAAACTTTTTCCCTCAGAATTATGGCAAAAACCAGAAACAAGTGTGAAGTCTGGTTGGTCGGACAAGTGCTGGAAGAGGGTTTTTCTGAGAAGCAGCTTCCAACTAACAGTGATGTCCTTAAACGTCTTTTTTATCACATTAAGGTGGGAAAGCAAAATGTCTCTGTAGCTTGCGCAACTGTAGCCAACGAAGTTATTGCTATGTGGGAAAAAGCCTCCTTAATTACATCCCACAAGCCTTATATTGTCTCAAAGCTTAAAAGGCTTTACAATAAGCATGAAGGGCTGGTCAAGAACCGAACTCGACGAACTCCTACCCAAGAGAAGAATGAAGCAGAATTTGTCACCAGCTTAAAGAAGCTTTTCGATGTAGCTCATTCAGAAGTGGAAACAGAAATAAAATTGCAGGAGATAAAGATTTTCTTAAGGATCAAAGGAACGATCGGAAAATGATTATGGGTCCAGAAGACAAGGAGTTTTCAAGAAAGGCAAAAGCACGACAGATAAGCATGGAAAGAATGGAAAAACTTCGCAGGAAATCAAAGGAAGAAATGAGGCAATTGACAAAGGTTGTGGATCTCAACCAATGTGAAAATTCCGGTTCAGGAGGAAGTGAAGAATCATCTGGTGATGAATTGTTCTACAGAGCACTCTCATCATCATCTTCAAAAAAGGAGAAGCTTGAACCAGGTGTAATTGTTAGGGATAAAAAGTTCTTGGCTGCTCTGGACCGCACTGGAACATCTGCAAGAGCTGCTATGCACATTGTGGCACCTGCCCTTTCAGCTGCTGGAGTGGAAATTGAAGAGATCACACTTTCATCATCCTCTATCTACAGGTCTCGGCGATCAACACGGATGCAGATGGGAGAAGACATTAAAGCCAGTTTCCAACCAAATACCCCTTTAATAATTCATTTTGATGGAAAGCTTCTTCCATCCATGCATGGGGGTAAGATTGATGTAATGCCCATTGTTGTGACTGGTGCAGGCGAATTAGAAAAATTACTGTCTATTCCAAAGCTTATTTCTGGAACGGGAGAAGAAATGGGGAGAGCAGTTTTAGATGTCTTGAAGCAATGGCCACAAGTAAATGAGTGGGTAGCAGGCCTTTGTTTTGATACTACTGCAAGCAATACAGGTATCCATGCTGGGGCTTGTACCATCATCCAAAAGGCCCTTCAGAGATCACTC
>JAJOZX010000285.1:32500-35000 GCA_023014485.1 Bathynomus jamesi
CTTAAAGATAGGTGTTACGTTTGCTAACTTGAAATTATCTGGTACGCACCACTCAGAAATAGACGCATTAAAAATCTTAGTTAGCGGCACAACAATGCTATCTTTTAATTCTTTTAGTTGTATGGAATATATGGAATCCGGAACCCGTGATTTACGCGTTTTCATTTTATCAATGTAGCGCACTACCGCCCCTTCACTAACGACAATATTATCCAAAATATTACCATTATCAAAAGGTATTATGTCTATGACCGTAGGGATATTCGTTACATCTTCTATAGTAAAAACTGACGTAAAAAATTCGTTTAGCAAGGTAGCCATTTCCTTGTTTTCAGAAACTAGATCTCCGTTTACATTTTTCAATGGACCCAAGACACTTTTTACTGGATTTCTATTATTGACGTATTGAAAGAATCGCTTGGGGTTTTCTTTACCGTCACGAGCTATGGAGATTTCAAATTCGCGCTTGGACTTTTTTATTACACTTTTCGCTTCACGCCTCAGAGATGTGTTTCGTAACAATAAATTGTCTTTATCGCACTTATGTTGCCTATAAGCCCTATCTCTACTCTTTATAATGTCTCCTACTCTAGAAGTAAACCACAAGGGCTTGTTCTTTACTTTCGCACGCTTAATTTTGTACGGTACACATCCCTCATTTATAGTCCTAAATACTGTTTCGAACGATTCCCACCTTAGTTTTGCGTTGGAGTTCCATCACGTTTTCCCAATTGACGTGTGACAATTTATTCGAAATTTACAAAGTCTGCGTGCTGGAAGTTAGGAATTTTAGTCGAGTTAGTTGGTTTCGAGTGACTTACTGAGAGGACAAACTCTACCATATTGTGATCGCTATTGCTTAACGGTTCTATTACTTGAAGATCAGTAATTAGCCTATCATCCGTAGTTATTACTAAATCTAAAATACTGTCCAACCTCGTAGGTTCCCCAACCTTTTGACTAAGAAAGCTATCCTCGAGAAAATTAACTAAACGATTACCTTCCGCGTCTCCCTGCATTGTATCGTAATTCACGTTGGCGCAATTAAAGTCACCCATAACTAAAGCCTGCTCACTACCGATTATTCTCTTTAGTTCAGATATAACGCTTCGTCCGTATCAGCTGTTTTGATTAGGGGGCCTATATATAACCGCAACAAGAAGTTTGAAGTCGTTTAATTTAAGTTCTGCTATAGTCGAATCTATCGGTTCTGGAATTGAGTGCTTTACTTCTATAACGTTCGCAATATTATCTTTGATATACAACATAACACCGCCTCCTCGCCTACCTATTCTGTTTTTAACAAAAAGTCTATAACCTTTAATTTGATACTCCCCTACAAAGTCACGTGTTTCAGTGCTAAGCCACGATTCGTTTATCGCAATTAAATCATAGTCTTTACAAGCAATGAAAGAAAAAATTCATTTATTTTATTTCGTAGGCTACGAGCATTTAAGGATAGAACCTTCAAATTGCTTGCAATTACGACACCTTCGCGAGCGCAGGGGAAACTTGTAGAATTTACGCTGGGACCGTTCGAGTTACGGCAGCCTGAAAAGAAGAGACAGTATTATGAAATAGTCTTCCTAAACGCGCAGCTCCTACGTCATTAAGATGAAGTCCATCTTCAAGGAACAAGTCCCTCCTGCCGTATATACATATATATATATATATGTGTGTGTGTGTGTGTATATATATATATGTGTGTGTGTGTGTGTATATATATATATATATATATATGTGTGTGTATATATATATATATATGTGTGTGTGTGTATATATATATATGTGTGTATATATATATATATATTAGTGATGGGACGATTGTCATATTTCATACAATCGCTGTTGCGATTGCGATTGCGATTGTCAGAATTTGAAAATCGCGCGATTGCGATTGCGATTGCGATGTTTTAGCTTTAACCTCACATAACGCTCATTTATGCTTTAAATATACCTAAACGCGTTACCTACCATAGGGTTAGCTTGATTTTTTAACATTCCAATTTTACATAGAGCAAATAAAGAGGTGTACTTATTGTTATTATTAAACAAATTTTTTATTCTGTTTTCAACTAATTCGCAACCCGTTTTCATTTCTGTTTTTGACTTATTTATTATTTATTTATTATTCCGTATTGTTGTTAGCTAAACTTTCCTTTAAGTACGCATGAAAGAGCAGCTTTCATAGCAACTTTTGTAGAGATTTAAATCTTTTGTTCACAATCGCAACAATCGCACTCATTAAATGCGATTGCAATTGCGATTGCGATTGTAAAAAATGTGCGATTGTATCGCGATTGCGATTGCGATGCATCGTCCCATCACTAATATATATATATATATATATATACACATTTAACTGCAATGACCACGCAGTATAATAATGTATAGAAACGACGTAAGTATAGAGGAGCGTTCTGCACACGAGGAAGGGAAATAACGAACAAATGAAAAATGAGGTGAACCGCCCGGGAATCGAACCCAGGATCTTCCGATT